>JAHWFP010045114.1:9327-25591 GCA_023313725.1 Lithobius niger | reverse complement strand
TCGATTTTTTGACTATACTAAACCTTCTTCAGACCCGAAATAACTTCTAATCGATTTTTTGACTATACTTTACTTTCTTCAGACCGGAAATAACTTTCACTCTATTTTTTGACTACGCTATAACTTCCAGCCAATTTTTTTGAACTCACGGGGTTCGAACCAGCATTCACATATTTTGGAAGCAATGATGCTGATGACCGCGTCATTGATGCTCACTTTGCGTGGGGTCCCCGGGGACCCCTCAGAAAACTTGCAGTAGGGGTACTCCAGGAATGAAGAGGTTAAACTGCTACTGGTTCTGGGCTACTGGGCTCAAAGTAGTTGTTTAAATTAATGTTTCGTTTATAGCTGATACTGAACCACCTGTCTGCACCACCTATTTCCCCAAAGAGTCTGTATTAGTGTGGTTGTTGTCTTACAGATGGCGCAGCCATCTGGTGATTGCTGTGTCGTTTCATGCCAGAACATAAACCTCCGAACCATCTGCCGATTGAAAGTAACAGCATTTATTTCCTTATCTTGATAGTAGTAGTTTGCTCTTCCTGCTACGATATTTCCTACCTTGGAAATTTCAAAAGTAACAATATTGTCCTATTTCAGCTACACATGCTATGCTCCTGTATAATCACTCGACCTGTAGTGCATTCTCAGAAAGGGTCCATGAAAAACAGATTTAATCAGTTAACTGATGAAAACACACTATAAAAGGAACGCACAGATAAATCGTGAAAATAAGATAATAAACAGCACTGAAAGCCAACTGGGCTGGAAAAGTGAATAATAAATACATATGCAAACCTATTTCCGTTGCCTTTTGGACTTAAATTGCAAACTGCCTGAGTGGGAATTGAACCCACGACGTTGTTTCACGCTTTATTTGTGTGTTCCTTTCTGTTCATTTGTTGTGTTCCTTTCTGTTCATTTGGTGTGTGCAGAATGGAAAGTGTTTTGATTATAAGTTTACGTGTCTATAAAGGATGAATCCTGGTTTTGGACAGAACTGCACAAAACCAATCCTAAGTTTACGTGTGCGTGATAAATGCCGCGTATGGACGTATCCTTTTGGCCGTGTTAGTATGGCTGAACGGTAGAACTGTGGCCTTTGAGTTCAAAGATCATGGGTTCAATTCCCGCTTAGGCAGTCTGACATTTAACTCCAAAAGGCAACTTAAGTAAATTTACATCCCTATTAATTAATCACTATTCGACAAGTCCAATTCCATCACCAGCATCAAAATCAGTGGAAACAACTGGTGCATCCCGTAACGTAATTGCAGGGTCACTATCTTAAAAAAATTAGTACCACACAACAAAATTACTTTCACTTTGTCATCTGTCTTCTGTAGTATACCGTCAATTCTTGGTGACAATTACTCCACTCGTGCTCCAGGGTTTGCCCACGTCATGCAATTTGTTGCACCTGGGATTCTCAACCTACGTGCATGGGAGTCCCCTATTATTACAGAATCACGTTTTGAGTGACTCGCCTAGACAAGTTGCCAACCGACTTGCAACCCTTATAGGCGAAGTACGTAAAAGCCGACCAATGGCTAGTATTGGAGTGGTTGGTTTGATTCCCTGTAAACGCAGTAGGATCCGGCGTTACGTTCCTCTTGAACACCTAATGCAATGTAATGAGGAACTAAATAAGATGTGCTTAAGTTGTAAGTGCAGTTTCTTATCTGTGTGGGAACTTATAGGGTCTGACAGACGAATGTTGAGTTCTGACGGCTTGCACCTTTCACACTTTGGCAAGGCTGTTCTTGGTGAAGTTTAAAAAAAATTTTAATTGGTAAGGGTTATATTAAAAATATCAATGGTGATGTTGACCCAGTAATATCAATCCCTGTTCGAGCACCACTGACTCCAGCTCGATCAAAATTGATCAACTATGTTATTAAGGTAAATAACTGTATAAATAGCAAACAAAGAGGGTTATCATGTTTAATGTTTAATGCTCGAAGTCTAAAAAATAAGTTAGATCTACTACATGACTTACTTGAGCCTGGCACCTTTGACATAATTTGTATAACGAAAACTTGGGCTAATGAATACTTGACTGATTCCATGATATCGCCTAAAGATTACGCAGTATACCGAAATGATAGGAATACCTTAGGTGGAGGTGCCTGTGTGTTAGTTTCTGACAAAATTATGGTAATTAAGGGACCTTGGTCGTCCCCAGATATGAAGAATACCCAGGGTTTTGTCCTTGATTTGGTCTTACTAGGTGGTAAAACTCGTCTAATCCATATTTATCACCCACCATGTGACTCTAGGGATGAGGAGCAGTGTCTGTTACTGAACAACTTCTTATTGTCTGCTATTAATGTCGATTATAGTGTCGTCTTATTGGGCGATTTCAATAAGCCAGGGATTGACTGGTGCAATTTGACAACTGCTAACTGCCGTGAAGAATCTTTTTTAAACCTTCTCCAATCAAATGGATTTGCTCAAACGGTTAGTTTTCCCACCAAGGGTGATAATGTTTTAGATTTGGTTTTTACTAATAGCCTAACTGTCTTTGATGTGAGTTGTGAGCTACCATTCTCTGAGGCGGATGATCCACCACACGTTTCCATTGGTTTCAAGATTGCTGGTATTTGCGGCCAGGTTACTAAACCAGGGGAGACGATGTTTCGCTGCTGCTGACTACCAGTTAGCATCAGATTTATTTGAGGGAGTTGTGTGGTCCAATATTTTGACCGACAATCAAAGTGTAAATGAAATGTGGATCTCATTCCTAGATACGGTTAATTATGTCGTGAGCAATTGTGCACCTCTGAGGTCCACTTCCGTAAAAACCTTCTCACTAAAAAGCAAAAGTTGTGGCGAAGGTGGCAAAGAAATAAACAGCAAATAAACTTAGCTGAATTCAAAAAAACAAGTAAGGCTTATCGAGCCTGTGTATGCAGGGTAGCAGGAGCAAATGAGGTGCGAATAATTTCGTCGAACAATAAGACTGTGTTCCACCGGTATATACGTAAATACATGAACCCAAAGTGACCAATTCCTGCCATCATTGATGGTGGCTCAGTTATCACTGACCCTCAGGTGCTCTCAGACCTATTTAATGCTTACTTTGCTGGAGTGTTCACTCTCGATGATGGTAATTTACCGGTCAGTAGCAACAAGAATGCTGGCACTGGCCTAACAAATTTAATAATTACTAAGACTGATGTACGTACTGCCATAAAAAAATTGAATGCTCAAGGGGCCGCTGGCCCTGATGGCCTTCCAGCTCTTTTTTTTGTAAAACTTGCAGAGGGTCTGTTAGAACCCCTGGCAAAATATTTCAATGCTCGGTTGACAAAAGAAAATTACCAGATGAGTGGCACATGGCTATTGTTACACCGGTTTTTAAAAAAAGGTGATCCTTCTGTTTTTTCTAATTATAGGCCAATTTCTCTAACTTGTGCTGCATGTAAAATTTTAGAGAAGCTAATCGCAAAACATATCTTGAATCATTTGAAGGATTACTGTGCATTTAAAACCAATTTGGTTTTCTCCCAGGTCGCTTTGCCGTGATTTAACTTCTTCGTTGCTTGGATTTTTGGACAGAAGCAATAGATACTAAAAGCATTACATTGTGTACTTGGATTTTGCTAAGGCGTTTGATAAAATTTCACACGTAAAATTACTTCATCGCCTTTCAGATGTGGGTATTGGTGGGAAAATACTAAATTGGATCGAATCGTACCTAGGTGGTAGGACACGGAGTGTTAGAATAGACAACAGTTTTTCAACCCCCATTACAGTTACTAGTGGTGTGCCTCAAAAACGGTACTTGGCACCCTCCTATTTGCAATCTTCACTGACTCGCTTGTGGAGAAGGTTGGTAGTAATTCTATATATTTATTTGCAGATGACTCTAAACTGGGAAGGCTAATTAAATCCGATGAGGACCTCGCAACAATACAAGCTGCGTTAAATGCTATTAACTCTTGGTCCATTGAGTGGCAGCTACCATTGACTATTAATAAGACTACTGTAATGTCAATTGGTGTGCCACTTTTCACAAGCTACACTTTGAATGGCGAAATATTACACCCAACTTCTACCCATGGCGATTTGGGCATAACCATCACCAGTGATCTTAAATTCTCTCTACACTGTGCCTCCATTGCGTCTAAGGCACGCAAAAAAGCTTATCTTACACGTCAATGCTTTAAAGTTAGTATAGCAAGCTCTCTAGTTAATGCATATAAGACATATGTTAGACCAGTTTTAGAGTATGGTTCTGAGGTTTGGAATCCACACCTTAAAAAAGATATTAAAAAACTCGAAAGTGTTCAAAGGAAATTTACAAAATATTTTACCTGGCTGTATTGGACTATCTTATTGGACTCAACCTGGAGTCCCTCGAATTTCATAGGCACATCATTGATTTATGTACCTGCTATAAGTTGATTCGGACCAATCAGGGCGAAGGACTTCCCTTGATTAAGGTGCACTCTGGTTGCACCCGAGGGCACGCTTGGCGTTTTGACTGGAAAAGTGCCAGATGTAATAGCAGGCACTATTACTTTATATTACGCGTGGGGCGTGTGTGGAATACTTTGCCTCGGGAAGTGGTGGCCCCTTCTTATATTGCGACATTTAGTAGAAGACTCAAATTGCATCTGAGCGATAAAACTTTTTACTATTCATGACTCGAGTATTCGTACTCACGATTTTATTTCTATATTTTATTATTCATTAGTGGTATGCATGTAAGTGATACCAACAGGTATCCTGTGTAATTTCCTTTCCTTGTTCTGTGAATAAACAAATTATTATTATATTATTATTATTGAACGAGAGAGGCCGGTTTCACTGCAGCCACGGAACAGGTCTTTTCTTCCTTTCTCAATTTCCATTTTGAACAATTTCTTAATTCACCGTGTAGATCAGCGTTTTTCGTCAAATCTGTTCCTAAATGCACGATCTATTTCCTCATCCCTCAGAGTGACACCACAGCTGAAACATCACAGTCATCAGCTCTTCGAGGCGGTTTTTCCGCTAAATTCACTGATGAAAGATGGCGTCCCTGCTGCTTCTTAGATAGGATTACTGATGTAAACAGTAATAGTGTATATTTTTTGTCACACAGTGCTTTCCCACTAATTCGCTAAAAAAAGGTAAGAAAGTAAATCGACCGCAAGAAATAAATGTATTATCGCTGGTAATAATATGAAATAAACCGAAACAGTGTTGTAAACAAACACTGTTTCGATGTTTCAATTACATTTTGAGACCATGATCAAGTGATAAAAGGTAAAGTCAACGAAACATCGATAGTGAGGGTTAAATATGGGGTGAACACCCGTCTTCACCTGAGGAAATTTAGGCGAGGGCCTGGGTGGCCGGGGAAAGGGGTACAAATAAAAACAAGAATGAAGGAAAATCAATCAGTACACGTATGAGGAGTGTATGACGAGAATTAATCTTAACGTGGAAAGCCAGCTATTTTATACAAGACAGCTTAGTCTGACCTGGTAGCAGATTTGGTAACTTCGAAATTTACAACCAACATCTTTAAATTGTATCAGATTGGTCTGCACATGATATTGTGCAGAGGGTTTGTTGAGTGCAATGCACAACGTTACAAGACTCGAGACAACTGCGTAATGAGGAATTTGAAAAAAAAAAACAGTTTAGTTTCAGAAAAAATGGGTTCGTGTCCCGTAGTGCGAAATGTGGGAATGGCTGATCTGTAAATCAATGGGAAATCAGGGCCTGGTGCCATTTTGGTTCGTTTGTTCCAATGTAGGTAGTGGCTGAATCAAAGACGCGATGTTGTAGGAGATGTTTCAGGTTGGGATCTGTTTTGCTAAACAGTTTAATGGTTTGAGAATTGAGAAAACTGTGTTATAATTCGGCAATATTGCTAATGAATGGTGGACTAACAAAGGTAGTATTGTGAGTAAGCGTGGAATTTTTTTTCTATTGAAGCCTCACGACACTCCAATATTTTAAGTGTAAGCCAAGAAGAGAGCAATTGCAAAATAACTTGCTAAATAATGTAGGCAAATTCTTCAAGTAAAGGGATTCTACAGCTTTTTTGGCGTCAAAGTTGGTTTTATAAGATGCTCGGTTTGTAGTACTATAAGGAACAAGATATGCGTCAACATTTTTTTTGCTCGCGTAGTATGTGATGGCTTCCTAAAATGTAACGTCTCAATCTGTCTATTTTTATTAATACGCAGAGTCAGCTGCAAAACTGAAATGTGGGAGGTTGTTAGCCGTAGTAAAAGTCAAGGGGTTATGGATGGAAGGAATTTAGAAATTGTAACATAACGACACGTTGAGTGCCGTGGCAAATGGCTAGACTGTCATCAACAAACAGTAAAATAAATTCAGAAAATTATTAGTAAGAGTTTTACCAGCCTCGCTCACAAGAATGTCACATAAAAAAAAAAAAACGAGGAGTTTAAAACCATTCATTGGCGGATCAAGCAAGCGAAGCGTAGCCTATAACGGACATGAAATTGCAAAATGTTGGTTGGTCGGTCCGTTGGTTTCACTTTTTTAGTCTGGGTGGAGTCCAAACGAAAGGTCGGATTAGAATGAAATTTGGTACAGCGCTTTATACCCGCAAAAGAATTGCTGGGCCAAAATGTCTCGTAAATCAAACAATTATTACGGAAGCAATAACAATATTTTCGAATTTATTTCTAACACTCACCATTGTAAATTTGGAATCCTGAATAGTTAAGGAATTCTGACGAAGCATACACCATGCTGGTGGTAGTCAAGTAAAATAAAAAAAACACGGCAAATTAAATTTTTCTAGCTAATATCCTTTTTCAACGTAATTCAACGAAATCATAACATTTATTTGTTGCACTTAACCACTATAGGAAGAAACACAACCACAAAAAACAAAAGGATTCCATTAACGACACATATTACTTACATTTGAAAAAAGAATGCTTTGGATAAATTCAGTTCAGCATGGCGACGAATGTGGCGTCTACACTTGCGATGGGAATCCCAAATACGAAACCTGAAATCGTCATATCAAGGTGCAGCATTGTATATAAAACGAATGTTTAGAGCAGACGACGTATTTGCACGAGTACGAAACAATAATATGCCTGCCTCTCATAGTTTAAAGATTCCTCGTTGCCATGGTAATGTGAAATTGCGAAACCAAAACCGTGTTGCATGGAAGAATAGGCCTAACTCTCGAACCAGCGGTGTTAGCTGATACTTACGAAATTAGATCGGTGGTAAATATTAGGCCTAAACGCTAAATATTAGGCTTAAAAGCTAAAACTAGGCCTAAAAGCTAACACATTTATAACCTACAGTTGTGATGGTTGTTTCTTTTAGATTATTTAATAGAGATCGCTGTTGCAGTGGGTGATAGAGGTGTGTGACTTAGCATTTTCGTTGTTGGTGGTGTCATGTCTACCAGGAGCAGTATTGTGAACCTTTGAATTTTCTGCTGATTATTAAAAACTATCGTACTGAATACTGATGATTGTTTGGCTTGCAGTTAAACGCCTTATTAATAATATTTTAATATAGGGACTACATTTTGCACAGCAGTTCCTGTAAACTATGTGAGAATTATCACCAGCAGCATCTCAAACAGCTGTGGTTATACGTGCTGTTTTATGTTTACTCGGCAGCGATGACCCACATCTTTAGTGTGGGCTGTGAAAAGAGGCTACAAATAGCTAAACAGAAAGTAAATGGTGGAGCAAACGAAAGCTTGTTAACATAAATTTGACACGTAGCATAGGCCTATATTTAAAAAAAAAATCTAAAATAAGAAAAAGGCCAGCAAAGAGCAGCAGTACGTCACACCAAACGGCAAAGAGCCCGACTTAGCCCAGTGAGTATTGCACCCAGATTTTTAAAGAGCCTTATAACAAATATGGTATCGCCATTAAAATAAAAAACTAAATATAAGTTTGAAATGAAGAACTGTTCGCTCCGCCTACAATAGGCCCAAAGCCTGTTTCCTAGTTGTAAAGGACATAAGTAGTTGGAAAAATAATTTCGAGTGCAGCCATGAAATCTGAGACGTCCAAACACAATTTTTGAAGGGAGGTTTGGTCCAAAGTAAGGTTTATGGATTAATATTGGGTCGTGTGTTTTTTTTTTTATTACTGAGACGTATTTTACCGACTCATGTCTCTCTAGTTGTGTCTCTGTTTTAAAACGGGTAAATACACACATGATAGTAAAAAAAAAATAATATTCATTGTATCTAACAATGGTATTTTAACTCCTCGTAATACGTACCGTTGTCTTGTCATAATCAATGGCATCTTTGTCCTTTTATAAACTAAATAAAAAATAATATATTTCTTCTTCCTGAAAAACTTGAGTTTAAGTAATAGATATCCGTGAACAAGACCCATTAACCTGAAATAATAATTGATCGTCTGCGAGAAACAGACAGTCCAAATATCGAAGGGTAGCGAAATCTGACGAGAGCGATTAGCGCGAGTGTGATTTTGCCACTCTGAGATATTTGGACTGGCCGTTTCGAGCAAAAGATCAATTATTTCAGGTTAACCTGATCTTGTTCACGGATATGTGTTTTAATCCTAAGGTGTGACGTCAAGCTAACTTAGCGCATTTATTTAAGCTTTTAAAGATTTTTGTTTGTAATTTTATTTGTCTGAGCGGAAACTTCAGGTTGAGAGGCTTCCTGTGTACGAAGTCGAAGCGACGGGGAGAGACGTTCCGGTTCCGTTTAGTTACCGATGTTTGTGTTTTAAGGTAAAACTATATTTTTTTCTACTTTAATAGTTTAAATACGATGAGAGTATAAAATGTACTATTCACTTGTGAGTCTCGTAGGTTTTTAGATGTATTTCAAAGTGTCAGTAGCCTAGTTTTCGTATCGTCGTGCCAAAAGGTTGCCGGGTTGGGCCATTCCTCCATGGGTGGGGCATCGCATAGTACGCGAGGTTCTTTTTTTTCGTATTAGTACGAAAAATGTCGCAGGTTGCAGATGTGCCTGTTTATGCTGGTTGCAATGGGGTGTGCTGGTTGATTTTGTGTTGTGTACGGTAGTTTTCCAAAGGCAGTCATTATAATGTCACGTGGTGCTGCAGGGGTCGCGTAGATCCCAAGAAAAGTGTTAGATTATCAAAAAAGTATGAGTTATCAAAATTAACCCACGGTGACGTGAGTGGGTTTTCCGTTTTACCCTGTTTATAACGACTGCACTTTTAGCATAGGCAGGTGTAGCATGACGTCACCCAACGTGCATTAAGTAATAGTTATTGGGTAAAAATCGATAACTGCTCGATTTTAACCAATAAATGATTTATACCACGGGTGAGACTCTTATTTAACTTTGTGTTTGTGTTTTGCGAAAATTGCTTAAAGAAATACGGCAATCAATCAGTATGTTGTATGAATGAAGGTGATTCTATTTTAGTTTATGGAGGGGGGAGTGGGTGGTAGATGGACGAGTCCTTTGGGTCAACTTTGTGGAGGGAGGGGGAGTGAGTGAGAAGGAGACACGCGTCCTTTGTCCAGATTTCACGCTGTAAGCTCGCTCGTGTTTTTGAAGCTTTTCGAATGAAAAAACTTCGATAAGAGGTAGCAGGGATAGAATGACATTGTGCTGGCCCTTCTGGCACGGAATGTAATTCATTTTGTGCGTTTGTAGTTTGAGAATTGTTAAAAAAAATACGGTAATAGGGTATCGGTGCGAATGACGGTCATTCCATTTTATTTTAATTTGTGGAGGGAGGGGGAGTTACGCAGAGTGAATAAGCTTAGGTATGGGCCAGACATGTGAGAGTTAGCATGGATAGGATTTCAAGTTAAGTAATTCCTTTTGTACGTTTTCATTGCGTTACTTTTTTGTACGTTGTTTTTGGTGGTTGGTGTGTGCGTTCCCGGTCGCATGATCCGGAAGTGTCAAAAGTGTGTGTTATCGGCAAAGGTGTGGGGTAACTTGATAGCCCACACTTTTCGTGATGACGCACACTTCCGATCACGGTTAACGGGATTTAACTTACGGAAATTTAGCATGACGTTGAGTTAACGTGACGTCACTGCCGTGGCGTAAATAAAATCATATCAAAAACTGGTAAAAGAGGCCACCAAGTTCCGAATAGTTCGGCCCTTCAAAGGAGTGATATCAACACACCAAAACATTCGGCCAGTTAATCGCACCGCTTAATAGTTCGAAGGTTAAAAGAAAACAAGAACATTGCTAATTTTGCTAGCAATGTTCAAGTTTTCATTTAACGCCCAAAGTATTATTCGGTACGATTAAGTTGGCGAATGTTTTGGTGTGTTGATATCACTCCTTTGAAGGGCCGAACCATTCGGAACTTGGCGGCCCCTTTTACCAGTTTTGGTTTTTGATATGATATCAGTCCTTTTTTTTAAATTGTGTATTAGACTCAACTCCACTACCGTGCAGATGGGTAATAAAGTGGCATGTTAATTGTAATTGTAATTTGTTTTATTTCTTTAGTTTTGGTGTGTTGATATTACTCCTTTGAAGGGCTGAACCACTCTCAACTTGGTGGCGTGTTCACCAGTTGTTGCCTTTGTTTATTTTTGCTTTTTGTTTTGTTTTTAGAGATGGGTTATTTTTTGTGAATTGGGCGTGAATACAATTTCTTTGGCAACGTTGTTCATATTCATCGTGCTACACTAGTATGTGTCTCGGCACGCATCTCAGTATACACGTTGCCATTGTCCGAACTTTGGCTGTCCAATGAGAGACGATGCCGACAATAGTAACATTGGTTATAACAATTATTATCGTACTTACGCGCCAACTCACGCCATCCTCGTTACACCCCTAGGTTCCAAACCATAAAAGCTACGCAGTTCGTATCGTACTGTAGCCATTCGACCAATTTCGTAGCTGGAAGCCTTCCCGTTATCTCGGTATCGATGAATAATCACCCTATGGAAATTAACATGGGGATGAGCGGACTAGAATTAGCTAGCTAGTAGCTAAACGTTCTTGAGGGTCAGATTTTGCATTGAAAGCAGCTTAGCTGGCATTCCTACACGAGTTAATTTTTGTCAGGTGGGTCATTGCGCTTGATTTTAACACAATTTAAGCTTTTGTCCTCAAGTACCTGAAATGTGCCCAACTATGCTTCAAGATATAAGACACTGATGCTTATGGCGCCGCGCTACACTGGTTTACAACTTCGACAATTGAATTGATGTGATATTTGTAGTGATGATTGTTACCTAACTTGGCGCGACACACTAGTGTGTGTGTGTAGATAAACACTGCTGTTCAGGCCAGCTTTTTTAAAATGCTAGGGCGCGAAACTAAACAATAAGTTGCTTTAGCCTAACGAGCGTATTTTGTGATTATTAGTTTGGAAATTATTTCTTGATTAAAGGGAAGGTAAGAAAAAGGTGTCCCGTACGCCGCCATCTAGCATGCCATTTTTTTGGAAGGGAAGGCACAAATCACGAAGGAGAAAATAACGTTTTGTCCACCCACCCCCTCCCCCATCCCAAGAAGTTAGGTGTAAGAAAAAAATTTCATTTCAGAGGAATCTAGTATTTTTTTTGGGGGGGGGGGGGTCATTCTGCAGCTAGCTATTTGTTTATTTAATCGTTAAAGTGAGCCTGAAATTCTATGGTTGAGAGGAATCTGCGACAGGAGTAAATTAAGATTCTAAAACGTGACAAAAAATGCCTGTTCAGGTAGCTGCTTTATTCCCCAAAACATACCTTTTCTACAGAAACAAACGCCGCCATTTTTTTTTGTATCTTTCTATAATTTAAATTGTTTACAATTTTAAATCAGTTTGTATCTACGAAGAAAAATTACCCATCAATTGAAAACAGACTTAGAATTTACCACGATCCATGGGCCTAAAAAAAATTCGGTTAGCATTTTCACAAAGGTCTTAAATTGTGGATCTGAGTGGATCTAAGTAAATATACTACAAATCGCTGTAAATTACATAAAGGAAATAGGAAATCAATCTAACCATCGCTGTATGATTTTCGCTGGTTGGCTGGTTTTCCTCTTTCCCCAATCAGGCTAAAAATAAATTTGTGCCGCGAGGAAAGTACGGTAGGTTCCTGTACGGAAAACACTTTTTATTTTTACCATTAGAGCCTCAGGGGATGCGTAACGCGTCTTATAGAATGTTCGGACTTTTCTATCCTTTTCGATGGAATTTTTTGTTAGGCTGGTTCATTTTTTTTTAAATACAAAATTCATATTACACTTATTCATTCATAACAATGTGACACTAAATTTTAAAAAAAAAACAGCTAATAGACCTTTTTGTAAGCACTTTTGTTAAATCCCCGCTCCTCTGCAATACTAACCTCACCTACTTAACCGAAAACAACACCACCATCCATTTCCACAATGACAACCACGCTAGTTCAACAATAGCGTGTGCATGTGCTCCCAATGCTGTGTTTACTTCGATCGAGGGAAAATGGACGCCTCACATGACGTCACTGAGCCAAACCGGAACAGAACGCATGGGAACACGAGTCATGTATGTGTCCCCATCCCCAGCATCAATTGAGGTCCATGGTCAATCTTAGCTGTTCACAATGTTAGCTCCATTGTGTTTCTTCGTTTAATACGAATATTTACAGATAATTTACGTTTATTTAATATCTGTCACCTAATGTATCCAGCATTGGAAGTTTGGAGTTCAGGTACCCTCTGGCGTTAATTTGTTGTAACTGAGGTTAATTCATATGGAAAGTTAGGAGCAATTATTATAGTAGCGAGTTAGCAGAGTGTTCTAGTGACTTTAAAGTTCAATCCGAAGACCCGGGTTCAATTCCTGTCTCACGATGGCACGTGCATTTTTTCCTCATAATTGCTGCTTATTAATAGTCACTCTTAGCTGGTCATACTGTTTGTCAGTGCCGGATTAAACCTCGTAGAGGCCTGATGCTTTAGATTTATTGTGTACCCATCCCCCCCCCCCCCAGTCCCGCCAAAAAGTTTTCTTTTTTTGAATAATAATTTTTTTTTGCATTTAGGACGCCAAAAATTAATTAAGTGGTTCTCAAAAATGGCACTAAAAATGATGCGAGAGAGCTGGGTTTTTTCCGAGATTTTTCAGATGCATGCGATGGCTTTTTTTTTATTTACCAAACAAACAAATTTAGTAGCTTAGGTTTTGCTGTGGAGTAAAATATCTGAGTTTTAATACCAAGTTCAGCCATGTTTAGAGTGTATGTTGCACGTTTTGACAAAAGTCTTTCTTTACATCCAATTTTTTAATTGGAACATGCCTCTAAACGGCCCTTAGATCCGTTTTGAGGCGATCTGTGAATGGAGCAAAAGGCTGATAAGGTCATCGACTCCAGGAAGTGTTGGGTGAAAGTGTTGATTCGTGATAGGGATTTTTTTTTAAACAATGTCATAAAAAATGTTTCATGAACTAAGAAAAGAAACCCCTTGCGTGCGCTATTGATAACCACTTAATTAACTTTCAGTGGCCTAAAATAGTACCTATTTTATTTTGCCCATGAACGTGAGGCACCTTTGAGAACATTTTCGGCCTGTGGCCCGGTGCTTCAGCACCCAAAGCACCCTTAATCTGGCCCTGGTGTTGGTGCCATATGGTGTTTCTTTGTTGTTGTCTTTGCTGATCAAAGAAGCAATAATGATCAATTTTGAAGACTGCAGTTACTTTTTATCAGATTTGGAAAGCAAACGACTGGTTGTACAATTCGTAGAATATGACTGTATAGAGATCGTGGTGCAAGGCCGTTAAAAATGCAATTTTCGAGGAAATATGTACTAGTTGCTGTAATTTACAAATTGCTCTTTCCTTCTTGATCCATACTTTGTTGATTATACCTTTTATCATATGTGTCAAATAACGGTCTCGAGTTGAGACTGAAAAGTCGTCAGTGTTTATTTATTTATTTATTTATTTATGTGCTGTTTTCTGACTTTATTTCATTTGATGCGCTTTAGATTTTTACACTGAAGTCCGTTCCTAAGAGACTGAAATATGACGTCACGGTCGTTGGAAGTGGATTAATCGAGTTGGAGCAACAGCTGTTCTACAAATTAGTCCAGATTAGGGACTTTCTCTTTTAATGGCGTCGTTCGTTGGAGGGGGTTGGGATTGAGGCTTAATGGCGCATCGACAGCTAGGACATAAGCCGTATTTTTTTGGTGTCGTTGGAGCGAACGTGCCAACAAGTTATTTAATATGTCGGCTCTGCACCTCCAATAGAAAAGAAGAAAGGACATTGGCCTCAGTTGGGTCCTAAACCCAGGTGCTTTATATTCCAATTGGGAGCTTACATTTTCCAACTGGAATCTTGGATTTTCCAACCCGGAGCGTGCATTTTCTATCTGGAGCTTGTATTTTCCAACTAGGAGTTTGCATTTTCCAACTGGCAGCTTGCATTTTCCAACTGTCTAGTCTGCGCAGTTATCTTTTAAATGAACATACAAAAATCGGTGTAAATGACAGGAACATAACAGCGCAACAACAATCTATACCGAATCTTCGGTATTTTTTTTTTTTTTTTGCTGTTACGGTGTTGTTTCCTTTACTCCAGATTTCGTTTCTTTCTTTTAGCTCTCTACCTTGTGTTTTTTTGTAAGTCACTAATCAGGAAGTGTGCAGCGAGGCTTGGGGATAAAATGTGGTTAGGGTTGTGAATCGTATACTTGTTAGAAGCGGACAATTTTTGTCAGTCAGAACGATGATGTAAATATAAATAGCTGTCACAAAGTTTCTGCACCCTTGTGATTTTCCTCGAGTTGAACTGGGGGGCCGCCCCCGTGCCGGCAAGATATAAGTCAAACTTAGAGTAAACATACTTGGAACGATAAAAATGGTAGCACCTATTTTTGCAGCAACTATTTTTGCTCTGGCATTGCTATTTTGAAGGGCAAAACTAAGTGGATTCTTTCACCCTTTCTGGTTTTGGCTATGGTATTACTTCTTTTGTTATCCAGTTTTTCGTTAATGTTTTTTGTTTGCTTCTGAAAGCATGTTGAGGGTATCCATAAAATAAAATAAAAAATTTTGATTTGTTTTGGTGACTTTGACATTAAACATGGTTTATATGACAAGCACCTTTTTGATGGGCTGCAACCTTGTTTACTATCGCTGTTTCAACAACTTCCAGGTAGCTTTGCTGTATATAATGCTATGTATAATGTCACGGAAGTTGCAAAACTGTTATTTCTGATTCATTACATGTTGACTTTCCTTGTTCAGTGTTGCTATAATTGTGTAGTTTGCTTGGGACTATTGATCCCAGGGGTGATAATCGATAAATAAATCACCATAAATCACTGTAAATCATACACGATAAAAGAAAACAACAGCACAACAGTTAAAACAATGAACTGTAAATCGCCACAATTTGGTACACACTAGAGTAACACGATACGTGTAAACAACTTTGCCAAAGAAATTGTATTCACGTCCAAGTCACGAAAAATGAAAAAAAAAAAATCTGTAAAAACAAAGCAAAGTAAACAATCTAGTAAAGAGGCCAACAAGTTGGCAGTGGTTCGGCCTTTCAAAGGCGTGATATAAACACACGTAAACTAACTAAATTAAAACAAATTACAACAAAATTAAAACCAAACCAAAAACCTATAATAAAGAGGTGACTAAGTTGAGAATGGTTCGGCATCTAGGCAAAAGGTAGTAGCGAAGTGTTGAAAACCAATTTCTTGTTGACGTGTTATTACAAATCTGCACGGTAGTGGAGTTGAGTCTAATACACAATTAAAAAAAAAAAAGTAGTGATATCATATCAAAAACCAAAACTGGTAAAAGGGGCCGCCAAGTTCCGAGTGATTCGGCCCTTCAAGAGTGATATCAGCACACCAAAACATTCGCCAACTTAATCGCACCGAATAATACTTTGGACGTTAAATGAAAACTTGAACATTGCTACCGAAAGTTGCAATGTTCTAGTTTTCATTTAACCTTCGAACTATTAAGCGGTGCAATTAATTTGGCAGATGTTTTGGTGTGTTGATATCACTCCTTTGAAGGAAGGAACCAATCAGAACTTGGTGGCCGGCCCCTTTTACCGGTTTATGATTTTTCTTTCTCTCCTGGTTGTAATTTTGCTGTAATAAACTAAACTTATGTGAACTGAACAAAACCACCAACAAATTGTGACGCCTACGTTTACACCGGGAGCTAATAATTTGAGATGTGTCCATACGACATGGGAGTGTTTATGCTGTAAGTATTCCTTCGTATTACAGTCATCTTGTGTCCGGGTTCGAATCCGGGTCATGCCATTCCGACGAAACGTAAGTGCATAAAGGTGGCTTACTGAACTACGTTAT
>JAHWFP010045112.1:0-30651 GCA_023313725.1 Lithobius niger | reverse complement strand
GGAACATTTTTACCCACGGGGCGGTTGTAATACAAAATGTTATCACTGTATTTCTTTTTGGAGCCATGACAACAAGAATGATTGTCGGGAAGAGAAAATACTTTGACTCTCTTTGGTTGCACTTTTATATGTTTGAAATAAATTAGCACAAATTCATATAAATTATAAAAGGAAAGAGGAAAACAAGCCAAACAGCAAAAATAATACACTAGAATTAACGTAGTACAGTAAGCCACCTTTGGCATGACCCGGATTCAAACTAGCAACCCAATTCGTCCCTAGATCACATCCTTTCCTTTTCTTTCCTTTTATATGTTTTAACCCACGTTGATTTATTTTTGAAACGTTTAATATGTATTCAAGGTATTCTCGGCCATTTTCATTTGACCTGCCAAAAGTTTATCTTTGTGTTACAGTTCTGTCCTGGTTTTTGCCACGCAACGCATAAACATGCACATCAAAAAGCACAAATACGGAATACGATAGATAAAGCATTTTGATCATCAGTAGCCTACCAAGAATTTTAGTTTCCACGTTTAACTATTTTCGAATCTTTACCAATAATGTAAAACAATGGCCTGTTATTTCAAGAACGTAACAATACCACGTTCTTTCAAAGCATAGAAGATAATGACGAAAACCTTGTGCATTCCTAAACAATGGCCCTCGGGACGCTGCGCGCCCTCGGGCATTGTTTAGGAATGCCCACGGTTTTCGGTCATCATCCTTTACAGATGGAAGATTTTGATTCAGAAAGACCAGCATCATTAATTTTTCTGGAAGCCAACTGATATTTTTGGTGCAAATATTTCCACCAGTACAGTCCAACAGTCTTACTGAAGGAACAGAACTCAGTGGGACACTTTTCACTACCCAAATGAGTTGTTTGTCGCAAATCTTGTTTACTTTCATGTTTGCTGGGGCCAATGGCCAATCTTAGTCTTGGGTGTCCATTCTTACATAGGTGGACCTTATCTATATCTTGTGATTATATTTCCGGTTCCTGCCTCTAGAACCCCCTAAAACTTCTTCTAGAACCCCCTAAAACTTCTTATTACCCATAATACCCTGGCTATTTCGCGGTTGTCAGGGGCAACCAAATCGTATTTAAGCAAGGGGCCAGCATGGAAAAATCAGAAAGCCTTCGGTTGGCTGGCCCTCTTCAACCCCTGCTAGGTCTACTAGTTAGGGGATTTTGGCTTTTAGGCCTTTAGTAGGCCCAATTTTGGTTAGGGTTCCCCCCCCCCGCCCCCCACCTAAACTAAGCCTTTTTGTTAACCCTAACTTAACCCAAGTTCCCCAACCCCTTTCCCCAGACTTTTGGTTCAGTCTAGTTAGCTCTCCCACTTTGCTATTCTTCGTCATGGAAAGCAGAAACCTTTTTTTTTGATCGGCGGTAGCGGCCAAACCATTTGAGTGGGCGCAGCCTCTTGGATTCGTTGAAAACTGGAATTCCTTTTTATCCAGGCCTCTCAACATATTTTCTCGATGCCCATTTGGCATTGGCCAATCAGGCGGATTGTAATAGGCCGTTTCTGGCTGTTTTGAAGTGAACTTTCCAAAGCATTTGAAGATCGCGTCTCTCATTGGCCAGTTGGCACCACGTGACAGATTTGGCACGCTCTCATTGGCTAATGCGCGATTTTAACAAGGCCGCCAGTGCTCGATTCGGATTTCACGCGAGCGCTCGTGTTTCAGTTCGTCGTTGAAAATCACAAGAATGATGATGTTCACAACATTAAAAAATTAAAACCGCTACCATAAAAAACTAAACGGAAAGGAGCGTATAAATCTTCACACTATCGCTTATCAGGTGGAACAGTGATTTTTAGCCTAACTAACGCAGACCTGCGACGCATTTTGTCAATAAGATTTTTAATTTTAGTTCATTATACCGCCCATTATTTAAATGGTTCTCTGAAACTATTATAGCCAACTTAACTACAAAGTGCACAGAAAAAATCGGATAAAATGGTTATCTGAAACTATTATAGCCATTTTATCGATTTTTTTCTGTGCACTTTATCTGTTTAATTGTGCACTGGTTTTCTTAAGAATGCGTTTAGTGCCTCACTCCTGTCTCCAAGGTGGCAAAGATTACAAAATGCTGATTATAGGCTCGAATTGCAATTTAACTAGGCCTATGTTAATCTTTATATGAACTTTGTATGAATAATTAAGCTTAGGTAACGAAATTGCTAAAAAAAAAAATTTTTTGGTACATCTGCCAGCTTTTCACTTCGGACTTGGGATGTTGCCAACATTGGGCGATTTTCAATGTCCGATGTAAATATCGGTGCACTTCTACTTATAGCCCGGACTTAGTTTTTAGTTGCTTATCCTTTTGAAGGTATACTTTCCTTTCCCCCGAGTGAAGCAAAGGAACTAGGAAGATTGCAACTTCGTTCAGGAATGGATGACAACTTCCTACACTACTTCACATTGAAATTTCGACTCAACATTGATAAATTGCCACTACACCTGGGAGGGTGGGTGGATGGGCACCGCTGGAATCCACTAGATACAGACAAGGAAAAATTCGGCCCGTGAAAGAAAACTTGGGGACCCCTGACTTAATGACATACGCTCATTTAAAGTTGGAGATAATAGCATAGGGGTAGCCGAAGTACTGAAACTAACCAAAGGGACACACAGGTTGCCAGATGTGATACTTTTTTCAGCCACATCAACCCTGGGTCTAACTTTTTTTCTTCTTTTTCAGAAGCAACAGTTAAACCATTAGCTGAATACCAGAGGTGAAAATTTCTTGGGAAGAAGTAGAAACCAATTTACGCAGCTACATTTTTTATTACTGTATTTACTTTTATACTTTCGAAGGGGCGGTTAGTTTACTGTCTTCTCCGGTGATATCTTGTGCACTGTATTGACGGTTTTCTGCAATACAAGTTCTATTTATTTCTTTAATCAGCGCTGGCATTTTTGTTATTTTTAGGACTGTTTTGTATTGATAAATTAAGAGTTAATCCATTAGTGCCTTTTAATTAAATGAAAATTAATTTTTTTACTGAGCCTAGTAGTGAAAAATAAATTACAATCTGGGATTTGTTCTTCCAGGAAAAGTGTAAATATCTACTGCAGATACTTTTATCAGCAGTGGATTAAGACTTTACATGAATTCCCAGATTGTACACAAGACCATATAGTAGCAGTAATCCAAAATAAATAATGGGAGGTACAGCTTTTATGAATTGGGCTTTTATTTAAAAGGCACTATTTTTTGGGGTTTCATTTTTTTAAAAGGCACTGGATATCTGGTCTCCTCAATTTTGATGGGGAGTAAGCTTGTGATAACTAATATAGGCAGCAACATGGAAACCTGCCTTAGGAAGCAGCGAGTAGTCGTCGAGAGTATACTAGTTATAAAAAAAAAACCTAGGCAGTTTTACAATTCAACCTTTCAGCAAACAATTAGCTTCGTCAGTTCAACATAATATCTGAGAGCCTGATTTTTCTCATCCTGTTTTCTCATTAGAATTCAGTTAACTTGATTCCTCCAAGTTGATTTGATTTTGTACATTTGAAGCTTTAATTTTTCTAACTTACAAATTTTTTTCCTAACACGTATTCAAAACTGACAGGAGCAAGATCATTAACAGTTGCAAAGTATTGCTAGTCTAAATGAAAAAATATTGTACATTTGTGGATATATACAGGTATGGGATAGTGGAATTTACAGATCTGACATGTTTGGTCAGTAGTCATAATATACAGCTTGTACCATTTTCATACTTTTATTAACTGTACAGAATATAGTTGTGTAATAATTACATTAAGGGTTTTGTGGCTTGTAGCCTTTTTTTAGTGTGGTATTTGTACAGAAAACTTAATTGATAAAGACAGTTTCCAGGAATACTGTTATTTTACATTTTTCTTAAGCCTACACCATGCCTCACGTAAATTCAAGGCCTAGCCAAACATTAGCCAGCTAGAAAGTTACTAATTCACTAATTTAAGACATTTTAGACAATGAATTTAAATTTATATTTTTGTGACCACATTTTAGAAAAGTTGGAACACCCATCTTTACACATTTGATAATTGTTGAAGATAGCATTTTAACTGCCTTTGATAATTATTGGTTGTATTACGACTTCCAACTAAAGACCCCATCAATTGAACAAACTTGTTTCTATGCAGACCCATTTTTTTTTTCAAGTTTCAACATAACGTTTTTACGTGGCGAAAAGTGACATGAAGCACCTTGCACCCAAGTTGCAGGTAGCTTTTGTCTTTATCACTGCCAATTAAGTCTTCCTTCGCCGAAACTCCATTCCCCTAAAGAAACTTTTTAAAGCTTTAATCCGCGAGGCATTGAAACAGAAAAAGTGCAGATTATTTGTTTAAAAAAAATGCTACAACGTTGCATTATTTATTTAGAACCCCTACCTAAAATTATCCCTGGGCATGCATAACGAACATGTGGCTTGATAACCAAAAACCCAGCAATTTACTATGAATGTTGGTGCAAAATAGTACCAATTTTATCAGGTTTTGTTTAGTTGATTTGATAAATGGTGAAATATTTCTATTTTTAATATCAGTAGATCAATTTGTACAGAACCTTAGTATATTAAAAACAGGCTTTTTCCTTGCTTGTTGGGCTGTTTATTTACAAAAAGAAAACCATATTTCCACTATCTTTATGTACACTACAAAATGTGTAAAGAACATTTGCTATTTTTAGTCAGCTACAGGATGGTCTACAGATTTACAAGAATTTGCACAAGTTTATGTACACTACAAAATGTGTAAAGAATATTTACGACGATTTTAGTCAGCTACAGGATGGTCTACAGATTTACAAGAATTTGCCATAAGTTATTCAGAGTTGCTCGAAACAGTTCTGGTATGACAGAGGGAGTTGAGGTGTCCAACTGCACTTTTTCATGAGTTTCACAGGGCAAGCTGACATTGTAAGCTAAGCTATCAATAGCTACAGGTACGTTTCGTGGGTAGGATTGACCACCAGTTAATTCTACCTGTGGCTGCTGCACAGTATTAGATGACTGATTAACTGGTTTAGGAGTCTGGACTAAACCTGTCGGAGTTTTGTTTAGTAATGTAGGAGTCATTTGAGATGAAGTGTTGTTTACTTGAGTGGGCGGGTGATGAATCTGAGCAGACGAATGATGATGCAACTGGGAAGAAGGGTGCTGGGTGGCGGAAACTGGTGGAGGAATATGTGGCGAGTAACTTCGATTCTGTTGGTTTCCATTATGAGATTGATTTGGTGAATGCTTATTAAAATGTTGCTGTTGGTTTTGATTCTGTGAGGGCAGATTAGATTTAGGTGGCACATAAGAAGGAAGCACCCCCATGGATTGCTTGTGGTGCATTTTGCACACGTGGCTAGGATCGTCAAGTTGGCTTGGAGATGGTGATATTGAAGATAGAGGTGAGGACTGTGGCATTTTTGATTGTTCTGTAAAACTTGGTTTTTGCACCTCCTTTTTGTTAGTTTTGACACCTGATTCAATGCTGCTTTCGCTTTTGTTGGAGAAAGGTGGCACTGTAGTAACAGTATGCATTGGTGGGCTGGATGACGCAGGATGCATCGCAGGCCGAACCGAGTGTACAGGAATAATTGGAGTTATTGGCGCAGTATGCAACTGCTGCACTGGAGGAGTGCCTTTCGCCATGAAATCTAACTGCGACGGTTTCGAAGGCGAGGAAGATTCTCGATTAGGGCTCTTAGCCGGAGATTTCTCGGGTTTCTCTGGCTTTTTGCGCTCATGTTCTTTTAGCCGACCTTTCATGTAATCAAGTCTTGCAGTCAGTGGCATATGCCGGACACGAATCCATTCGTTTTCATTGCCTGTAGCTGTATACCATCCTTCACCAGTTGGACCTAATGCCCGTCGAATTGCTTTGTTACGTTCCAGCACTTTTTGATAGTAGTCTACACCACCCATAATGTATTCTTTACCCAAGTTAGCAACTTTGTTGTCTGCATACCGATCGTAGTGCAAGCTGAGAGCATCAGTCAAAATAAGATAAAGCACACCACCTAATGCACCCAAGATTCCATACATAATCATACGCTGTTTCCGTGCTCGTTCGTACATGTGAAGACTACGGTTGATGAAATTTCCTGCTATATAAGCAGCTAAATACGAACTAACAGCCACAACCGCATTTGTGTACACATAGTTTGTGTTACTGTAGACTATTTCTCTAGCAATTGCGAACTTTTGGGCATTAGGCTGTAAGATCAGAGCATCTATTATTTTGCGACCAGTTTCCGACTGCCAGTTAAAGTTAGGGTGGCGACCCAATTGCAGTTGACTTCTCTCTACCTGACCAGGGTCTTCGTAACTATAGTTGATGGGCAATCCTATCACCGCGCCCGGACGCAGCTGCGTTGAGCCTTTGTGAAAAACATCCGGTCCGTAAACAGTGAAAAACGTTATGGAGTTTTTTTCTCTATCAGCCATGTAAGTGAGATCTTGCAACACCTGCAAATAAAGCAAATTATAACTTTTTAATCTCCAAGCTTTGTTGCTACTTGCATAACTATTTAACCTCCTGGTAAAAAACAATTTTAACCAAAACATTAAAAATGAAGATTCTCTTAGACTTAGGTTCTCCGAGTAGAATCCAACGAAACAAGATTGGGATCTTTACTTACTGCGCGTTTACTACCCCACCAGCTCATTAACGCAGTCATTTATGCAAAAAAAATTGCGTTACTTCCGCCTCTATCCCACTTCCTCCACTCTGCTCGCGTCCATCCACTCTTTTCTTGCTGTGAACGCTCGATTCCATGCAGAGAGGTGGGTGGGACCTCGTTTGTAACAGTTTCGTCGGAATCTTCATTCTTTCGCAGAATCCTACTCACTGTGTTACAAGATTAGGATAAATTAAGACGCAGCGTACTTAAACCTCGGAATCATCCTGTACCTACACCCCAGACCACCCAGTGACCCCACTCATCCGCCACCTCGGCATCCATATACGCGTCCCAGAGGAGGGCCCCTGCGCTCCTCAAGGCATACGGTCCTTCTTTGGCCCAGGCCAATGGCCAGACCAACCAGGCTGCACACTGCCAGTCCGGTGTCACCAGTACTGCCCATTTCACTCGATCCACTATAATCTTGTTCATGCAACGTCCTATTAGAGGACACGGGACAAAGAACGGTCCCCAGTTCACATTGAACGCATCTACGAACTCTGCCCCTGGGCATCGTCCCCACCACCTAAATCGCTGCAATTAGGCCGTCGCCTCTGATGCGAATAACTCCACGTCTGGCATCCCAAACCACCTACAAATCTTCTGGAACGCCGCAGTACACAACCGGAAGTCAAACCTGTCCCAGAAATTTTGAGACAGACCATCTGCTGTCACATTCAACTTCCCCGGTACAAATGCTGCCTGTGCCACACAACCGAGCCGACTTCTACACTGCTCTAGGCTATGAAAGGATTCGCACGACCTGGTCCCTGACCAGGTGCCTTAAATACATCTAGCGCTTTTAGCATGGACAATAATTCTCTTGCATTCTCCCTGCACTCGCGATGCCCCTGTGGCTGCTCCCCAGCCCCATGTCTGAAGCGTACGTTATCACTACCACAGCTACCTCCACCCGAGACCCAGGATTTTTCTACCACCGGGCTCACTCGCCGCCCACCAGTTCAAATCGCAGGACCCTAGCGAGAGGATTCCACTGTGTGCCTTCGTACGACACCAGGTCACCAGATTGTGTTGCCACCAACCGGGCCGATTTTAGATCCAACGCCATACCCAAAAACTGCAAAACCTGCGACAGTACCAGAACACTCTTACCGTAGTTTACGAAAAAATTTAACTTCCAACAGGTTTCTAATGCCCTCCGCACGTCACGCACCGGCTGTAGACGGACCTATCACCGCAAAATCATCCAAGTAAACGAAAATCAATAAACCGGCCCAGCGTAAGAAATGCCGTACCACTGACATACTCGGGGTACACATAGGGCCGCAGCAAAGCCAAATGGTAGTACACAAAAGCTGTATAGACAACCTTGCCAGGAAAACATTAACCGTCGCGCACCATCCTTTATTGCCACTGCATAATACGCCCGAGACAGATCGATGGTAGCCATCCACCACCCTAGCTACCCTTGGTATATCCAAGTAGCACTTTTTCACCACTACAAACTCATTCAAGCCTTTCAGGTTCAAAATTATCCTGATCGATCGTCTGGCTTTGCCACTGAAAAAATAGGATACAAAACCCACGCTCTCATTTTTCACCCGCTGAACCACATCTTGCGCTAACATCTCGCTCAATTTTGGGGCAATCTTTCGCGTCATCAAGTAATAGTGATCTCGCCGAAACCGTATCAGCGGTGGTTTTTTTTCAATTCTAGACCCGCTCCATCGACAATATCCAACACTGACGGCGACGCCCCAATGGCCGCCCAGACTGCACGATGGCCCCTTAAACTCCCAGCACGTCACGTGCTCACTATAATGTAAGCTTTTGTTCTCAAACAATCCAACGGCGCATACCACAAAGTATTTTACTCGCGCTAGCCGAAGCCTCTGCACGTCCCAGCGTTCCGCATTGCTAAAAATTTTTTTTTTAAAACTGACCGACGTGCCAATCATTCGACAAACCAGTTTTTCTTTTTATCACCGCCACTCGCAGTTCCTTTCAGTTCGGTCGTTGCTGACGCCGACAATGGGTTCTGTGCGCTGTTGCGTTGCTATTTTCGAAATGCTTCTTACGAAAAACCACAAAATAAGCACTACAAACCTGATAATCCATACTGAACCACTGTCAACGTTCTTAGGAAGCAATTACATCCACGTGCGGACGCACTTGGCCGGCCTAACAGGCCGCCACCCGCAAAAATTTCTATCGCTATGTTCGCCGCCATTTTTATACTCTCTAACCAGTCTCAACAGATATTACTCACCACCAAACCACATAGCCTCGTAGCCACGCTGCTTGCTTGGAAAAAATGGCACCCTTCAGTTCAACTGCGAAAATGATCGTGCGGCACGACTGTCTTAGCTCAAGATTTTCTGACTGCTCGCGCCAGCGACAAGAAAAGTGGATGGACACGAGCAGGGTAGAAGGAAGTGGGATAGAAGCGTAAGTGACAATTTTTTGCATAAATGACTGCGTTAATGAGCTGGTTGGGTAGTAAAAACAAACCGTAAGTAAAGGAGATCCCAATCTTGTAATACAGTGAGGAGGATTCTGCGAAGAGATCAAGAAAAAACTCACTCGCAACACGGAAATCTCGTCATTTCATCAGATTGGCAGAAATCCACCATCCTCCAAAAAGATGTCTTCATCAGGCTACTGTTTGAAGAACCTTAGTACTTTGGATTAGATGTGACCTCCTGTTGCTATTTGAATCTCGTGGACTTTCTCCTCACATCTGCCATATGCTGGCTTCAGTTTTTAATTATAACTTTCGGTATACTTTTCGCTTCTACGGCATAGATTTGCTTGGGACTTGGCAAGCTATGTCTTTACGGTACATCAGTTTATTCAGCGTTCATTCTTTTCTTTCTGTCACTTGCACAGCTGATTGCAAAACAAACCTCATGGCATAGTTAAATGGCAAAGTGTACTAAAGCAGACCATGCATTGTGTTACGGAATTTCTTACTCAAATGACATGGGGGTTAGGATTTTATCCCGTAAGTTAACTACAAGCAGAGATCATACTGAGACCAGTGAACCCCCCCTTTAAAGGAAAATGTTCCAGACATTGTTCGCCCCTGGTGACAAGTACGCCATATAGAGCAATTTCTGTGTTAACCTTCAGCACACCAAATTTTGGGACCAAAAACGGTCCCCAAAGACGACGTTCAGTTTAGTCCGATTCCTGTTGTAGTTCTATTCACCACAGATTAACGTAGCACCCCCACAATGGGATGGATGTTATGCCCCCAGTTGAGGAACACTCATTCCAGAGCCTTATCTCTCCATTCCTAGACCCTCAAACATGGGCAACCAATGGACAGCCTCAACATCTAGTGGGAAGAGATGTTTACCGACTGTCCGCTCGTTTTCAATCCTGCAAAAGGCGCTACACAAAATTTGGTTGTCCCAGGGCTCCTTCATCCTGGTAGCCCCCATTTGGCCGACAACGACATGGCCTAAGAGGCTCACTTGCACCAATGCCACATGGAGTAAACTAAGTTATAAAGCAAAATGGCATGGTGTGAGAATGGGGTGGACCCCTCAGTGACGTGACTGGCAAATTTCCTAAAACATCTTTCCAGGCTCGTTTGTCTCTGTTGCCGTGCGTATAGGTATCTGTCGTGACAAGTCATGTGTCGGAAAGTGGAGTCGGTAAACCGCGCGGCAATATAAGGATTGGTTCAGGGGATATTTAACTATGCCGACTACCGCCGACTTACGCAAGGTTATCTGTGGCCCCGTACAGCAAAGCATCTGAGACAAGCGTAGCTTGGCAACCAGTCACAGAACTAGAAGCATTCACCAGGGAAGAGTCGCACCCACTTCGCAAGGGAGTAGTCAAGCATCACCGTTGTGTTCCCATCGGAATTCCGTGCAAGAACCAAAGGTCAGACGAATCCCCACTTACAGCAGTCTTTGGAGCTCTCGGCCCGGAGGCGGAACCTTAGAGCGGGTGCAGTGCCCGATTTGTGCCTTACGTGCGTTCTTGGCATCTGAGAAGGATGTTCCTTGTATGCCCCTTTACTTCAGACTAGGCGGTTCCCATAACAAAACTGGCAACATGGATTTGCGAAGTGATCAAAAGAGTTTACGACATCGCCCCAGATCACTTTCGGTATACAATCACATGAACTTAAAGCATTGGCATAGTCCTGGAATTTTGCCTCGGGGTTCCCCTAGATGGAAAGCCAAATAGGCTTGAGAAGTATTAAACCCGAACGGAGAATTGAATGAATTAGCGGTAGGACTTAGTCTTTTGGAGTCGCGAGTTCAATTCCTTGCTCAGGCAGTCAAGTTTTCATTTAACATCCACTAAAGTATTATTCGGTGCGATTTTGAATGATATCACTGCTTTTAAAGGCCAACGTAAATAGGTTTGCAGCCGTTATTTATTTAGCAGCTTGTTCGTAGCACTACAAACAATAAAATAATGCAAGATGCAACCAACGATTTTTTTTCTATTGCCTAACTGAAAATATGCATGAACTGTAATTTAAGCATTCTTGTTCTCGAATGCTCTTTTCCTAGAGAAAAAACTTAATAGGCCTATGCCTGCCAGCTCAGTCACATCCCTCCTATATAAGCGTCCTAGCGCAACCGTGCTTCATCTTGATTAGAGTTCCTCTCAATGCGTCAGAGGAGGTAGGGTGATACAGGTAAGTGCAACCAAGATTTTGTTTTCTATTGCCTAACTGAAAATATGCATGAACTGTAATTTTAGCATTCTTGTTCTCAAATGCTCTTTTCCTAGAGAAAAAAAACATCACATCACAGTCACATCAATCACACCCCTCCTATATAAGCATCTTGGCACGACTGTGCTTCATCTTTCGTTTCTCTCAATACGTCAGAGGAGGTAGGGTGATACAGCTAATGGATATTTTCGGTTAGGCAACAAAAAGAAGCCGGTTGCACCCGGCATTTCAGCCAGCATTTAAACGTTTCTAGTTACCACCGAAAATATGTACATTACCCGTAATTTTAGCATTACAGTAGGCGTCATCTAACCAGATGGCGGGTACCATCTGACGAGGCATATATTGACCGAAAAAGCGAGGGGGGTTTGTCTTCCAAGGCCCGGGACGGCCTGAAAACATGGAAGAACCTGTCTCCGCCCAAAGATGATGCAAAAAAGGTTTTTTTTTAAGTGCAGTGCAGCCCCGCGAAAGTCACCAACGAGGTAGAACGCAGCGGCGAGGAACTGAGGGCCCAACTTTCTCATTGTTCGTTATTGAGGCGAAGTTGTAACTGGGGTATAAATCGAATTCCAGTCACATACGTCTAATATGCAACAAAGGGTGCTCACGTGGAGACATAAAACTTGGCGAGTTGTGCTTTCAGTTAAAAAAAAAAAAACCGTTTATTGATATCATGTGTAGTTCCCATTTTATTAAATAATGAAATACCAGAGTACATTCTAGGACACCCTGTACATCCGGCGACGGTCCAAACTTGGCTGAAGGCGAATGGGGAGAAGTACGGGTTTGAAGAAACCGTTCGACGATGGCGGAAACATGGGGCCCAGCTGTACTCCAGTATGAGGGGCGGAAACATGGGGCCCAGCAGTACTCCAATATGAGGGACGGAAAAATGGTTGCAACGATTGAGAAACGGTTGGCCCAGGTTCAACACTAAATGGGGCGGAAACATGGGGGGGCCCAGCAGTACTCCAATATGAGGGACGGAAAAATGGTTGCAACAATTGAGAAACGGTTGGCCCAGGTTCCTCAACACTAAATGGTCAGTAGTAATCTTGTTAATGTTTCTGCGTTGTAGTCACTAGGGATGGGGGCGAAAACCAAGGGAATACCGCTTGGTCATCAAGCGACAGTCTTTGCCTGGCATAGATTCTTGAGGGTGGAGCACTGCTTAAATCTGAGGTGAAAATGGGACGAGATCATTGTCCCACTGCCACATTAAAAAAATGCTGCGTACTCTTCAACTACTGAGTGCGCTGAAAGCCGGGTGGCATGGCCAGCACATTAGGCGGGTGGACACTGATGCTGGAGCTAACGGCAGTGGCTGGGTTGCTGACGTAGGTCTGGGTTGAACCGACAAGCCTGGATGACGAGTCGAGTGCCCAGAGCAGGCGGCGCCAGCAGTTTGTTTAGAATGACACTTGGATTTCTGTTGCATGGTTATTTCTTATCCCACGTTGGCTGGTCGATCGAGCAGCAAACCAAGCAGGAGGAAAATGCCAAGTTCGATGTGTCTGGCAACCTGGTGAGGATTGATTCTTGGTTGTCTGGAAACAATGGCGGAGCACTTGTATTGCTCAGGATTGTCAGGCATGACGATGTCCAGGTTACCAGAAAAGTTAAGTCCGTGCAATGGAGCTGGAGCAGATCCGCATGATGGCACTACGGATGCTAAAAGTGGGCTACTTGGTGTGAAAGCATGACAGGAAGAAGTAACAGATGGCTTGGGCTGAGACGATCACTCGTGACGAGTGGTGTGGGTAATGCCAGTGAAAGAGGCACGAAGCATCGGGTGGCGGCAGGAATGACGGGTATTGGCCCCCTTGTTAAGAGAGGCAACAGAGGCGAGCGAAGGAGGAGCGAAAGAAGCGGTACGGATGGACGACTTGAGTCGAAGTTGCTGATAGGGTGTTGCTGTTAGTGATGACAGGCGATAGATGGCTTGTGTGGTGGCCCTGGCGTCACGAAGGTCGAGATGACTAAGCCAACTGGCTGCCTTGTTTACCCATGCTTTGGTGGCCTGCTAAAGTAATAGACAAGCTGTCGATGCTGTAAGACGAGCCATGTGGGCAATGCTTCAGGAATTTCCTCGCGAGTACTTCATGGCACCGATTACCTCTGCTCCACAACTTCCTGTTGACCAGGAATCCCTACTAAAACGAACAAACCAAGAAGAAGTCTCGGTGAAAAGTTGGTGGAAACTTATACGGCAGGGCGTTTGAATACTGAATACCGACTTTCTCAAGTGATGGGTTTCTTACTAACTGCAAAATATTTACATTTAGTACTCATGCTAAATTCGCTTAATTTTGCTTTTCCCATGTTCAAACAATAAAACATTATTTTATTTTGAATTCAACTCCTGTTGCATGTTTTTCCTGTTGCATGATCAACTGGTGGTGAACGAGACGGGAAACGAGTTGGACAACGTAAATGAAATCTTAAAAAACGGTAACTATCCATCGTGCACGTTCCAAAACCCACCGAGAGATCTACAGGGTGTCCCATAATGTACTCCCGTATTTCATTGTTTCGTAAAACGGTAACCACAAATGATATCAACAAACCTTTTTTTTTTAACTCCAAGCACAACTCACCAAGTTTTTGCAACGGTCACTGCATCCTCATGCGCAATAAAGGGTGTTCACCAAATTGAAATCTGCACATTCAGAAGATTTGTTATGAAAATGGCGATGCTTCAGCAAGAGTACGTGCATTCGCTGGCTAGCATAGTTAAAGTCAATCCTCGCAGTCCAAAGGTGGTAACGAAGGGAATATATTGGATCTGAGGCACCTGCAGACAAACCCGACTACAACGTTGATGCAGCAGTGCAAGGAAACCGGCACGGTGTTAACCTAAGAAAGGCCAAGGAAGACCAAATAACTCAAATGATGACTGAAGTTGAAATCGTTTGTGCAAGTTTTGCTCGCAGCCCACGGAAATCCATCTGACAAGGGTCTAGATAGCCTCAAGCTTTCAAAATCGAGAATAAAGTTTATTGTACCCCAGTTAGAAATGTTTATGAACTTCGAACAACGAACTAATGACGCCATTGCTTTGGTTACCACACAAACGTTAGACAATACGCTTGTAACTGGGGTATAAATCGAATTCTAGCCACATATTGTCTAATATGCAACAAAGGGTGCTCACGTGGAGACACATAAAACTTGGCGAGTTGTGCTTTCAGTTAAAAAAAACCGTTTATTGATGTGTGTAGTTCCCGTTTTATTAAATAATGAAATACCAGAGTACATTCTGGGACACCCTGTACATCTGTTGTGCAGACGTTGCCGTGCGTGCAACTTCATGGATAATTAGTTGACATTTTCTGAAGTGCACGAAGAGGACTCAGTGAAACGAATTCTGTATACATGGCGTCATCAGATCAGAAGGTACAGCGGAAGAGAAAGGCTGAACGAGCAGTAAACAAGAAATCTAGTTTGGATCCAGATGCACCAATTTCCGTGGAAACAGACTCGACATCGGAATTTGATGGGTTTCCGGATGATTTAACTTCAATTTACCCCGAAAGATCATTCGGATCAATGTTGATGGGCCGCAAGAGAAACCTAAGAAAGGCCAAATAACTCAAATTGTGACCTAAGTTGAAATCGTTTGTAAAGTTTTGCTCGCAGCCCACGGAAATCCATCTGACAAGGATCTAGATAGCCTCAAGCTTTCAAAATCGAGAATAAAGTTTATTGTACCCCAGTTAGAAATGTTTATGAACTTCGAACAACGAACTAACGATGCCATTGCTTTGGTTACCACACAAACGTTAGACAATACGCTTGTAACTGGGGTATAAATAGAATTCCAGCCACATATTATGCACCAATTAAGATCGACAATATTGTAACGGACAAGGTGAGTGCTCGTGTGATAAGCCACATGGACACGAAACTGGATAGTTTTTATGAGGAAATGAACGTTTCAATCACGGCGCTAACGGCTAGTGTTGAACGCATTGTTAGCTAGTAATGCACAAGTGCCAAAAAATAACATGCAATGAACTACACGTAGACAATTCTGACAGAAACATTGCCTTGTCGCACAGTGAAGTTGGTGGTGTTAAATAACGATATGTCGGTGCGCGAGGAAAAAAGTGGGAGCTCGTCGGGAACAGAGTTCGCGAGAAGCCGGCACAAAGGGTTAGCTGGCGAATCTTGAAAAGGCAGAAAAATCACGGGACGATTCAAGTTAGAAATTCGGAGGCACAGAAATCAACAAACAATAAGCAGGCGAGCGACCTCCCCCCGCTAAGTGAAAAGCGATGCAAGCGGCGGCCAAACGGGTAACAAGGAGACCAGAGGCCCCCGCGATAAAGCGATCGACACAATGGGAAAAAATAAAGGGACCGGAAGACGGTCCTAAGTGTCAGTTTCCCCCGTCCGCACCCGAGAAAAGGGCAAGCAGACAGGGTGGAAAATCGCTTAAGGACGGGAAGAGCCCAAATTCATCGCAAGCGATCCAACGAAAACGATTGCTTAACAAGCGATAGCGGAGTGGAAAGGACCTGAATCCTGCGCAGCAGTTCGCAGGGATTGTGTAGTTTGCCAACGACCACCGATCCACCACCGCACAACCACTGTGGTTCGCCAGCGAGTCACGGACAGACGTCGCATCACAATTCGCAGGTTCGACGCTGCGCATCTCAGATCATGGTTCACCGGTCAGTCGTACCACCTTTCACGGATTACTCAGGCGAGGGAGCAGGAACCTCACACGGGGTGGAAAACCATAGTAAGATCATCAAGGTGATTATTCAGAAGACAATGAATTTTACCCGGAAGACGAGCAGTATAACGGACAGGACGAATACCCAGTATTGAAACCCCCCCCGGTAGCAAAACACAGGAAAGTGCAGTTCAGTGAGGACGATCTTGTTTCAAGATGGTAGGAGCTTCAGGGAGGAACAGAGACAACAGGATGAACAGTGGGAAGAAACTAGCTAAGAAACCGGTCCTACCCGAATCAACCGACACTGACGACCCATACAAAGAGGGGCCTGGTTTCCTTAGTTGAAAACTCTTTGCGGGTTATACTTACAGATACCTCAAGGAAACTCCATTCTGCAAACAAGCGCACCCAGTTGAAAAATCCTTAAGACCCTCGCTGGAAACGCTTGCAAACTCAGGAAACACCACAAATGTGCCAGTGCATCTTCCTCAGTCGGCGGTCGGTTTTGGATAATTACTTAACGTAGAGTCTCTTACAAGAAAAGATGAACAAGCCATCTCTATTTTAAAGCCTTTACCGCCGCATGACCCAAGGTGCACAAACACGTTTTTAAGTCGACAGGGAAGGGGGCACCCCCCCCCCCTAAGAAACGTCATTAAGACATTCTGGAGGTGAAGTATTTTCCCGAGAAGATGAACCTCGATGAAACTCAACCCTGAAAACACTGGCCTTCATTAAAACTCCCATGCACCAGTTCGACAATGACAAAACTCTCCTGAGGCGCAGCATCAGAGCTAACTCGCAAGCCGAGCTTGTATATTCGGCATAGACAGCGGCGTTAAAGCGCTGATGGCGGACAAACCCGAGTTGCAGGACAATCAAATTGGGGGAAATGCCTCCACATAATGAAGAGGGCATTCTCTTTTCAAAAAGACAGCCTTAACTGTGTACAGGAAGAGAAGATGCTCTACTAGAATCGGTTTCTAACATTCCCACAGATGTGGCCGGACAACTACGCCTACTCCCCATTCATGGTTCTACCGAGATTTTTGATGGGAAACTACTGCAACTTGCGCCGGATCTAAAGGAGAAAACGAAACCTCAGCCGCCGACCATAAGAGACAGGGCAAGGTCAATGATGACCTACAACACATACCCGCAAAACCTTGGATTCGGCCCTCAGGAGGGAGAGAAAAGAAACCGATGGACTTTTAGCCTTTTCGAGACAGTTCCTTACCCAGCCCGAGGGGAGGGGGCCAACAGCAAAGAGGAAGAAGACAGGCTCGGGGCACAGGGAGAAGACCAGGTGGACGGTACTGACTGGTGAGAAGAGCTTCCTCCCATTCACCGACAGGTGGGGGGGGGGGGGAGACTCTCGAGGCACTTGACACAGTGGAAGACTATCACTTCAGACCATCTCATACTAGAGACTCTGGAGAATGGGTACTAGCCCCCCTATTCTTCACTACCAGCGCTATCGAGCCAACCACCGTCTTGGACGAACAAAGTATGAGGGGGGCACACGCCTAATCTTCAACTTGCGGATACTCAATGGCCATACAGGGCGGTCCACAAAAACTGACGACCCAACATTTTTTAAGTCCAATTTTTCTAGTTAGCACCCCTTAAAACCAGGAGAGGACAAATAAAACCAGGAAGATTTCCCGGGAGATAATAACGGGAAGATTTCTGTCCTTTCCTGGTCCTGAGGGGTGCTAACTAGAAAAACTTGGGTCAAGTTTTTTGCTGACAACCCTGTATACGCAAGGATCATTTCAAGATGGAAATAAGTTCAGGAAGGAGAATACACAATATCAGTGGACCTGGCAGATGCTTATTGACACGTCCCACTCCACAAGGACGTACAGCACCTGTTCAGGTGCAACGGTATCTTTTCAGTTTACGACACTACCTTTCGGCTTGTCAAGAGCACCTCAGGTATTCACAAGAATACTTTGCCCAGTCTGGCCATCCTACATCCACTGGAACTGACCAGTTTGTCGAAATCACCTTACGAACCACTGAGTTCAACTAGTTCAAACATTTTTTTTGGTAGCATTGGCGTAAGCCGCAAGGCAGAGTGAAGTGGCCGGCTTCTCTAGGGACGATGGCCACATTAGCTTTGCAAGGTCTTTCGTTTCTCCAACCTTTCCAGCAGAATTCAGAGCAAAGAATTCGAGACCCAACGAGTCCATAAACCTCGTGGCGATTCATGCATTGGGCCACAAGCAACCAAGAGGGAGCGACAGTGCCCAAGTCGAGTGCTGAAGTATTACTTAGTTCGACAGAAGTAGGGACGAAAACTCAGCGGTCAGCACCAACACCACTCTTGGACGTAGAGAAGACCCGCAGGGGATCTACTCCAAAAGGGCAGTCACACTGTCCAAACTGGACGGATGGAAGAACAGTACTTTCAAACACTTATCGGGATACGAGTGGAGAAAGCAGGGCAGAGGTGGTAGCTCAACATGTCGTAGCTGGACCAAAGAAGGGACCCGGAGACGTATAGTAGCACGCAAGGTACCACACAGGTGAAAAGCATTAAATCACAACGGAGTGAAACAAGCTAAAGGATCCAATGGTATTGGGTCCAAGATGAACCAGCGGCCTGATGGACACATGGTGAGTCTGCAGTATACTGGATAAGAAAACTGGTACTTAAGGACAGATTTGAAAAAAAAAAAACCATCTAGAACCTTTATGTTAAGCGTCCCACCGCCGGGACACGTCAAGTCAAGACACGTATTTTGCAGATAGTAAGCACGTTAAAATTGGTCTTACCTGCAGTACAACCCGCCCACCTCCCCGCTTACTGAACAAGGAAGGTTCTAAAGCTAAATGGGGTTTAGCAGGCAGGCAGGCAGGTAGACGGCGCAGCGTGCCTGGCGGGGAAAACGTGCAACAGGAGTTCATATAAAATAATATTTTTATTGTTTGAGCATGGGAAAAGCAAAATTAAGCAAAATGCAAATTATGCAAAATTTAGCATGAATACTGAAAGTAAGTATTTGTATGATAGTAAAAACCAATTTTAACGTGGTAAAATTCTCATTTTAAGCATTCAGTAAAACACAGGTACTAGTCCTTTCTGGGTCTTTGCCAAAATCTTGGCGGAAACGTCCCCTTGAACAAACACGGGAGGGTTGTGCCAAGGGAGAGGGGGGGGAGGGGAGCAGAGGGGGAAGTCCCGTTACTACTTCCAAACGGGACGAATAGGGGAGGGGCGAGGGTAAAGGGGAAGGCAATGGGTGAAAAGAGGGGGAGAGGGGTAGAACAATCATGAAGGTCATGAAAAGGGAGGGGAAAGGGGTGAAGCATAAGTATTAAGGGTAGGATGGGAGAGGAGATATTCGTATGTCAGTGCACGGAGGCAGATGGGTGGTTCACACCAGATTCGAGTTGCATAAGAGTAAGATTAACTATAAAACAATCTATGGATTCAGCTACGCAGGAATGCGCTCTCGCTTTTCACATTTCACCCTCCACTTGTTCGCATTTCGTACCGCTCCTCATACAATTAGTGCTTAAAGTGGACCCTTGGTGACTCTGCCAACAGATGTGGCTGGAAAAATGTGTGCTACAAACTAGTTCAATTCATCAGCCATCTTCTACTACTGCTTCCACCAAGTCATAATTATGTTAAGCATGAAGCTAAAACTTCCACTAACACACTTACGAGTTGCTATGTAGAAAAGCCAGGCCAAAGTGTCAATCGGATCAGTGGAGATTGCTAATCCACCAAAAAAGGTGATGGTTCAACAGAGCTGTGCACCCCAACCGATCAGTCTGTTTGGAGGTAGCTTACTCGCTAGGAGTGGGTGTTGTTTATTCGGGTGACATTCATTCGCTAATTTTTTTGTCAAAATCACCACTAGTATCATTCACCCCAATTCAGTCGGCTAGCTGCAGTGGTAAAGGATACGACTTCTACCGGGCAAGTGGATTACGTTTTGTTGCTCTTGTCGCCGTTGCTTAACACCACCACTTAGGAAGCACTTAGGCAGAAAATTACGGCATCATCATACTGCCAGACTGAATAGCCAGAAATGTTTGGAGGGTGTCGACGAGGCATCAGACTATGTCAGGAGCCGCGCTTCCGGAGCAAAGAAAGGGGAATCAGTAACCGGGGAGTGTGCAAGTGATGCAGTAACCGAAGGATCCATGAGTAGTGAGGACAAAGGAGATGGGGCAGCTTCATGCAATGCGGTCAGAAGGTTCTCGTGATGAAGAGGAGGAAACCGTAGGAGAACTAAACTGCGGTTGACGGTGCATTGTGGAAGAGTCGAGTACGAGACTGAGCGCAGTAATATACTTTCTACGGTGGAGAGGTTGGGATCGGTGACACTCATCGTCGATTGTATTCTTGGTCTCTTGCTGACAAGTGAATTCCACGAGGGCCTCACACAAGACCTAGGCTGGAGGAAATGCAGCAGGTGGCGTTGTTTGTCGTGGTTGGCGCAATTTCAGGCAACCGTGAACAGTTGTTGAGTGGCACCTTTGAGGAGCGAGAGGTCGTTTAATCACCTTAATGCGAACCGGCCGTTCGTAAGGCAAGTAGTAGATTGTCCTAGCAGCGGGGGTTGGGGAGGAGGTTGGTCACGAAGACCGCATCCATAACCTGTGGCAAGACCTTGATTCTGACATGAGGTATCGGAAGATGTTGTTCTGCTGGGTTTGTATAAAAGGCAATCGGGAATGATTACCCTGACAGTTGGAGTAAGTCAGGGAGAAGGATCACAGAGACATCGGGATCACCACAAAATGGGGGAATTGTGATCCATGAAAGAAGGATCTAGAGTGTAACAGGAACCGTGAATGTTCCCCTCTTGAGGTGGAAGCACCTGTAAGGGAGCAGGAATAGTACCAAGATGAATTGGAGGTGTAAGAGTATCAGGTTCTTGTGAAGTGCCGGTATCAGTGGACCGTTGTGTCGGAAAGCCAAGAGAACCAAGCTGATGTGCAATAGGTAAACGGGGGTGCCCTCCGCTTTAAGGTACGAAGGGGAGAGTCCCTAAGGCTATGAGCTTGTAAACTAGCAAGTGGATCACTATCCTGAGGAGGGCGGATTGGTAGCTCAGAGAGGAGCGAAAGACAAATCGAAAGGAGAAACCTGTGGTGTGTGAGACGAAGGTAGCTTAGCAACCGTTTTGAGAGTCATAATCTGAAGCTTTAGTCTTGTATTACGTTGCTTCATGCAAGCACGTTTCGTAGTAAGGGATCGTAGGTTCCGGAACCGGCTGGTTTTCGTAGGTCGTGCACTTTAGAATTAGAAAGGGGACCGCTAGCACATGGCGGAGCAGATCGAATGCTGTGACATGAACGAGAAGACAAGTCCAGTGCAATGAGGCGGGCAGAAGATGATGCGGCCTTAGCAGCAGCTCTGCAAGTTTTGATTTGCAGTTAAGTCTGGCATAAGTTTCTTTAGCACGGGCAAGGTTTTCGCTGAGGAACGTAGGTCCCGCTTTGGAGCAGGTTGGCTGCACGGAATCGGAGAAGTAACCGGATCATGCGGTTGGAGGGGAACCGAGAGTTTGGAAAGAAAGGGATTCTCTAGGGAGCCGCCGTGAGCTAACACCTCAACAGTTTCAGAAGCCGGTTGCGTCAAGGGAAACTGAGGCAGAGCGTGGAGGGTGGATCTAAGATCCTTCCTTGGGAGTGTCTTTTGCTTTGAGCATGACCAGGTAATCGGAAGGTAATCGGGAACCGTAGAGGTAACCGGGAACAGAGTACATCACTTGAGGAGCGATGTAAACAGCGTCCGTCACAGTAGAAATCAAGATTTGTGCTTGAGGCTTAAATAATCAAGGTTTCGTAGTGGAGTGTTAGGAACACACCTTCCCAGTGTAGGATTTATAATTGATATCGCCTGGGATCAGTTAGCATACAAGAGCCAGGGCCTTTGAAAGACTGGTAATTGGGAACCGGGAATCTTGATGGCAAGGTTAGCAAAAATAAGAAGATACAGTTGCATGGTTTGAAGGAATAGCATTACAGGCGTAAGTGCAAGGTGGGAACCGACGAGTGGGGGGGGGGGACCACTGCCTAGTCGAGAGGCTCATGATCCGCTGGAAGTTTGAAGATTTGAACAGAGTCAGAAGCCTTAGTTGCGTCAGGGGACGCGAAGGGGCGGATCATGGGAGGTGGAATGCAGACCCATCTTTGGGAGTGACTGTTGCATTAGGTATGAAAAGGCAACCGTTAGGGTAATCGAGAACCGAGTTCTTTACTTATTTACTTACTCACTACTAGTAGGCTATCACTGTCCGTACACCCACTGGCTGTACAACATAACGGAATTCCACGTTCTTTTTCAACCATCAATCACTCCACAGCAATCGTTCCCCGATTCTACTAATTTCCCTACTCACCATGTCGGCCGACGCTGTCCACACGAGCCGCCATTTTGTATCGCTCGTCATCCAGCGTTAAGCAGCCATTCGCTTTCAATGGGGGCATCACTTTCCCCCCATTTTGCCAAACTATTCACTTAACGCAGTACGCATCCATGCCGTTATCGTCCACCAGCCCGTTCCATCCGAAGTTGTTGTCCCCTGTCCATCCCACAAACCACATCGTCGATCACAGAACCATCCGCGCCAGTGGCAAGAAAAGAGGAAGTGGGAGCGGAAGTGACATACATTTTGCATACACTTCCAAAACGGAAATGATGCAAAACAGGTTACAAAGCATCGTAGGGCAGGGAAGGATCCCAACGAGTAACGCAGTGAGGAGGATGCTATGAATGAGAACTAAATGATCACGCTCGCTGATGCAGCAATTTACTGGTCCTCTGTACATGAACTACACACGAACAAACAGCGCCACAGAAGTAGCACTTATAAAGCCTCTGCCATGCTGAGCTACCATGTACCCCTGAAAACATTCCTCACATAAAAAGACAGTACTACTAAAAGGGCTCTCACCAGGTTAGACTCAACTGTGTCTCAGTTTACACTTTACTTATATAAATACAGCACCACAAACTACGCACTTACAGGCATCTATCCATGATGGGTAAAACTGTACACCAGTAAATGACAATCGCGCACAAAATTCCAAAGCAGGACACACTCGAGCAATAGAAAGTAAACCGTTGAATAATTCGAGAGTAGTTACCAAAAATAACTTCAGATTAAATGAAAAATGTTTTTAAGTTTTGATTAATTTCGAAATCCAAGATCTGGGGGGGGGGGGGGAGAGATTGAGGCTTAATGGCGCGTCGACAGCTTGGTCATTAGCGCCAACCTCACAGTGCAGTGGTCCGGGTTGCCAGTGGACCACACATTAGAGAGATATTATTCAAACCCCTAATCTAAATCTTGTCATACATCTGTACCTCCTGCAAAAATTGAAAAACACCGGACAGGACAGACTTATCGCCCCCAATTGACGCGCAATGTCACGCGCAAGACAGAAACAACGACGAACACCATCAAGATGGCGACAATCAACAAGGAAGTGCCAGACCGTAAGTGGCCGTCGAGATCCCTTCGAGATGGCGGATCCCAGTGAAAAGGAAGGGTCACCACAGCAAAATCCGAACAGCAAAGTTAAAAATGGACAGATGTACTGTAATTAAACTCCCAACACATTCACAAAAGTCTTAACATGAAGGAACAGTTCGACTGTGATGGAAAAGAAAACCGATGAAAGCTTGGCAGGACGCATGTGACACCTGCAGCACCGTGTGATGCAGCAATGAGTTATAGTGACCTACGAAAATCTGTATACACAACAAAAGTAGCATATACAGGGTGTCCCAAAAGTTAGGGGTCACCCAGGAGATATACCGGGTATTCATGCCCATATACCGGGGATTTTTATCGTTCATGCTGATGGTATACCATCATCGTTTCCCATGATGAACAAAGATAAAAATCACTGATATATCAGCATGAACACCCCCTACAATCGGATCGATGATTAATCTACCTAGCCCTGGATTTTTACTAAGGCCAAACGAAAAAATTTGTTTGGTTTGCGTTACGCAGTTAAAAAAATAAAGGGTTGGTCGGTCGGAAATTTTTTTTTTTTTATTCTAAATCAGAAAGTCTTCACTTCAAATATTTTAATTTAATATTTTTTATTCAATAAAGATACATTCATGTTCACGGAGCAACATTTTTCCTTTTTCCAGGAAGCATTTAAACCGTTTTTGTATCGTAGGATGGAGCGTCAAAATAGGAAGGGGGATTTTTTTTCCTTGGACGGAAAAAAAAAGTTCTAGGGGGGGGGGTTGGCTCATAAAAATAGGGTTGGTCGGGTAACGCAAACCAAACAAATTTTTTTGTTTGGTTTAACTAGGATTGTATCCTAGTGCTGTACACAAAAGTGCTATAGCATATACAGGGTGTCCCAAAAGTTAGGGGTCACTCAGGTGATATACCGGGTGTTCATGCAGATATACCGGGGATTTTTATCTTTGTTCAGGCTGATGGTATACGATCATTGTTTCCTATGATGAACAAAGAAAAATCACCGGTATATCAGCAAGAACACCTGGGTATATCACCCGGATGACCCCCGACTTTTGGGACACCATGTAGATGTTCCAGGCAGAAGTGCAATACAGCAAATCAAGAAAGGAATTTTCCTCCAAGGAAATAGTAAGCCATCAGTTATCCTTCCCCTATACTAACTCTAATTAATTAATGACCTTAATTACGTACCTCCTCAGTACGACTTCGGACTTTGCTGTCCAATGGTACTGGAGCTCCATGTCTGAAAATAAATTAAAACATTAAACAAAATTTTTTAGTTGTAGCACCCAAAAATATACGTTCAGATTAGTAACAATACTGGAATGATTGCCTTAGTAATACAATACTGGATTAATTGCCTTCACTTAAATGTTTAATAGGCCTAACTGAGCAGAGAAAAATTTAACATTGCAGTACCCAGAAACTTAAGTTCACAGATTGTTAACGATACAATAGCCTACAGGATTGGGTGCCTTCTTCACTAAATGTTTGGTAGGCCTAACCTAGAGGAGAGAAATAGCCCAATACCGTTTTTGAGACAGTGCCTCAGTATTGCAGAGATCCAACACCAAGCATGAGCAGAGTTTTTAGCCATGAAAAGGGATCGCAACACTAATTAAAACACAAATAACGAGCAAAACATAATTAACTAAACTTAATAAAGAAGCTAGATGCCGCTCATGAATTTGACACACCTAATATATGGCATTGAAAAGTTTGTGCACCCCGACCTGGCCGGCAAGTGGGATGAGTGAAGCCTACCTGGCAAACAGACTATCAGTGGTCATTGCTGCCATCAAGGGTTGATTTAAATTTTCATGCACCAGCATGTGATGTTTTTGATAGCCAGTTTTGAAGAGTGCTTCTGATGATGGAGAACGGGCATATCTCCAGAAACGGTGAACATTAACCCTTTTGCCCCACCCTAACGCCATTTTTTATTTTCCTGCTGAAAAAGCCTGTGGCGAAAACATGGCTACCATGAACAAGTTGCATGCTTCAAGAAAATTAACTGTAAAAAAACTATGCGGTCTAGGAGTATAAAAATTCGCAGATGTACTGTACTGTATTATACTGTAATTTATTGACCAGAAATATAATTTGGAGACCATCGTCCTACATTTTCATTATTAAAAAATATCCGACTACGTAAACGGCGCTAACGAAAGTTTCAACTTACTGTACTCGGGAATGATGATATTTTTCTGTCATAATGCCTATTACTTCCGAAATCATGCCAAAAAATGCCTTCAAAATTCGCGATTGTCAAAAGCCCACTACCAACTAGCGTAGGACAGCCCTTGTTAACGGGCTGCCCGCAACGCACTTCTGCTAGCGCCAAAACCTTCACTCGCTTCGCGTGACGTTACTTGTGGACGGCCGAAGATTCACGTGCCGCGAGCCAACCAATCAGCACTCGCGATAGCTCGCAATGCCGAGCGTTTGAACAAAGCCCGTTTAACATCACATTTGATTCGAGGAATACAGGCAATGACGTGGGGGGTAGATGAAGTATTTTTCGCGGGCTAGAAAATTGGGAATCCCCGCTTTCGAACGCGATCAAGATGGCGGCTGTACGTTGCGTCGTTCCGGAGATATGATCGTTTGGATCAAGGGCTATTTTCAGCAAACACAATTTTCACGTAGATTTTGGCCACAATGCCTACAATAACATTTATTATAAATATTAAATTTTATCAATCGAAATTAACCGAAAATATACGTTCCAAAATACCTAAGTCAATCGGTATTACACCTCCGATGTACGTAATTGGATTATTTTTTTAACAATGCGGTGAAATGGGCAAACGCCGAACGATATATCGACGTTTGAGCTTTTTGGCAGCGAAATTGCAACGACTATATCAGGGATGCTGCCGGGGGTTACCTTGTTTTTTCACATTCCTACTTTTCATTTTTTTCACATTTTTCGCATGCCTGCTTTTCATTTTTTCCCATTTTTCATATACCTGCTATTCATTTTTTTCACATTTTTCACCCACCTACCTTTCATTTTTGTATCAGTATTTCTTCATTTTCATATGTCTCACCAGTTTCACAATTCTTAAATAAAAATTTTTCTTTTCCAGTAAACCCATTGTAATTTCAGTTTTTTGCTATTTCAGGATGCCAGGACATAATTATTCTACTCACGTACCCTATTTATTAAACATACTTATGACAAGAAAAAAAAATTCAAAGTACTTACAAGAAGCCCTTTGGTAGATTTATCAGAAAAAATAGGCCACTTTGTCAGAAGCAACAGTTCACAATTTCATAGCCTATTTTTATTTGACTTGAGCTTCTCTAATGAAATTGTGATTTATGGGCTGTTGCTATCAGAAAGTGGCCAAACTTACAGAAGCAGTGCCACGAAATATCAAGCATATACTTTTATTGCAATTTGCAGTATTATGGTGTTTTGTTTTAACGAAGGGAAGGTAGTTTTAAAATATGAATTAAATGGAATTTTTCCACACCACTGTCTGACTTGAAAAATCAGATTTGTCTCATCCACTTGTTTCTTCAAGTACTTTTTCAACATTTTGCAAAATAGCGTTTGCTGCACCCATCTTGGTCAAGTCTTGTTTCTTCTTGCAGTTTGGCCCTCTTTTTTTTCTGCACTTTTTTGAATTGCAGCTTTATCTGTAGCCTTTTTTTTCCGCAGATTCCAGAACAGTTGCTTCATCTGCCTTTCTCTTCCTAGTCTCAAAATGCTTTGACAGTATATCCTTGAATGCTTTCTTGTATTTTATCACTGATTTTAGAAGTGGATTTGTAAGTGTTAAGTTTTGAGGTTTGCCATCACACCGCTGCTTTATAAACGATAACGTAGCTTTAAGCCCACTGATTGAAGCAATGCTCAAGTTGGTTCTGTGATTGGTTATGTTTAATTTATTTTCACTAAAACCACGCTCTACACCAGCATTGCCATGGGACAATGCGAATGCAATTTTCACCAGTTTTCCGAGAGAAGGGTATTTCAAACCCCCTGATCCATTCTTTAGTTCCATTATATTGGTCCAATAGTGGTCAATTCTGTGGTATGATCTACTGGCTTCTGATCGTTGTCCTGCACCATAACCATTTCTTCTGTGTCACTCACCTGGCTTGCCTCGGACACATCAGCAGCTGAACCATCAGTTGTATCTTTGTTCTTCTACCAGTGCAGCAGTGCTGAGGTATATTCTCTCCCTGCAAAACTCATTCATCAACTGCAGTGTCTATTTCATTTGGTGGGAAATGCTTCAACGTGGCAGTTATTCGCCGGACAGTTTCTGGTGCTGAAGTACTAGATCTGCACAGAGGGTGCAGGACTTGCATATCCTTTATGAGCTTACAGTTAATGGGAAGTGTCTTCAGAAGTTGCAGAACTGATTTTTTGTAAAAAGCCCTCCCTCTATAAAGGGAAATCTTTTTGGTTGCAATGAGTTTACCAAGCAGATTCTTTACATCACTTCCCAAATCTGCCTGTGGTTTTACATCATGTTTACGTGCATCACTTCTGCGCAGCGCAGCAAAAGGAAGGGAGTCTTTTCCGGCACACTGCTTTCAGTTTCACTAGTAGAACGAATCCTACACGCGAAATTAAGGCAACGTGCCAGCCACACAACATTGATTGTTAAGTTTACAACAGACACGTGTACAGCTTATTAATACGTACACAAGAATTACTGTCTACATCCATTTAATCCGAAATTTTTGTACCCTAAAAAACAAAACTTCCTATCACCATCACACACAGTGCACATGATAGTACCACTGCGCGTAACGGTTGCTAGGCAAATGGACCACATTCTCTCACAATGTTAAGACCAAACGTGAATTCAAAGCACCTCGCCTGTAAACCAAGTTTTTTTCCTGTTCTAATCACAGACATGCTACGTAATTCTGGGTCCAAAATTAGGGTGGATAATTTGATTGTACTTTGCTTGTGCATTTTGCGTTTTTTCATAGACACTTATTTTTCACATTTTTTCAAATTTTTGTTTACCCCTAGCAAATTTTCACCTTTTTCGTATTCTTTCATACCGGCAGCATGCCTGCGATATATCGTCGCTTAGGCTCAAAGGGGTTAATAGTCCACCACTTTTATCTGTGGTGGTAGTAAAGTGTTTTTCCTACTTTAAAATGACCTTTTGTCCTTGATGAAAGTTGATATTAACCCAAAACCAAAACTAGTACAAGAGAAGCGGCCAAGTGTTCACAAGGGTCGGCATTTGACGATACTGATTATCATTCAACCAGGAAAAGGCCGCCAAGGTTCATCCTGTTAGCTAAGTTAATCGCACTGACTAACAGTTTGAAAGTTAATGAAAACTGAACGTTTAAGTTGGGATTGGTTTCAGTCAATCCAGCAACCTCGAGACTGTAGGCCATGTAGCCAGAGTCCCACCAAACTTGACCTAGCTACCAAACATCGCACTGGATGCTTTTCATAATAATTTCACAATTAAGTTTAAACTATGAATTATGGAGGTAACTAAATTTGTAAAAAAATAAGGCAGGCATGGCATTTCCATAGTGGGAGAGCAAGGGATGATAGCATGGGTGTCGAGGGGAGGCAGGATGGGTCTTAGCTGTTGCAGCGGCAATTCTCAGCTATTGCTACAACAAAAGACTAAAATTGCAGGGCCTGCACCTGCTTAATTTTAGTTTTTATTGCCTAACCGAAAATATACATTACTTATGAGGGCTCGAAATGAGCGGTAGCGCATCGCAGTTTGCACCACAATTTTTGACATTAGCGATACAAAATTGAAATTTGCGTAGCAGTTTAGCGGCGCAACATCATGGCGAAAGAACTTCACGATGTTAAAAAATCCTTTTGCAGTAGGCCTAGCCCATTTACAATAGAACGTTCATTGTGTTCCGTACAATTCTTCCATAGAGAAGTTATTTTTATACCACGTGCAAAGAATGAAATTGAACGATACACTCCAATCTTAACATAAAGCATCAGAATATTTAGCTATTAAAAAAATTGATGCAATTTATACAAAAATGCCCTTTTGCCTGCTTCCTGAAAACTGCTAACCATTACTTTGCGATTGGTATGCAAATTTTTATTTTGCTTCGTAATTTTGCTACACCTTTCTGGACATTTCGAGCCCTGCCTATTTTTATAGCGATTCCCTCCTTTTGAGTTATTATTCCCCTAGAAGCTTGAAAGTTGGCTTCCCAGTCGGGCTTGTACTACTGCGCATACGCAGGGATGGGCTGTCTATATATACTCGGCGCAGCCATCCGATGGCATTATTTCTTCTCGCCCAGAACCTAGACAATGGAGGGGAGGCCTGGGTGGGAGTTAAAAAGTAAAGTATATTTTCGGTTAGGCAATAAAAACTAAAATTAAGCAGGTGCAGGCCCTGCAATTTTAGTCTTTTTACAGCCAACGAAAATATCTATTACCTATTTTTATAGCGTACTTTGTAACCCGGAGGAGGGCTAGGTTCGATGTCCCCTCTCGTACAAGCCGGCATCCCCGGGAACTAGTCCCTGGCGACAACAACCCTGGACCAATTTCACTAAGAGCCGAAACTATTTGCGGGCTGAGGAGCGATCCGCTGTTTCGGAAAGGTTACATCCTAAGTGAGGTCAGGCAGTGCAGAAAAACGTTTTAATTCAATAAAGGTTAACAGAAGCAGAAGAAGGAACCGCAAGCAGGGGTACAACACTGTACAAGGTACAGCAGGGGTACAAGGTAAGAAATCGGATAAAATTCCGAAATCGCCTACCTTGTTGGGAAGGATGGTGCTCCCAAGTGTGAAGCGGACAGTTGGATGGCACGTGTCGCCGTTAAGTTCTTTAATAAACTTGGAGCGAACAGTCCGTAGGACGGGCACTGGAAAGTGTGTGTAGTGGGCAAGCGGATGATGAGTGTCCTTATGATCAGAAGACGTGAAGAGTGAATACCGTCCGGATGTGGAAAGGGTAACCAGGAATCGGATGGAGAGAATGGTGAGGTGGACGAACGGGAACAGGTGTGTAGTTGTTTGTAGTGTGTGCAGATGGTAGCAAACATACTGTATGTATAATAAATTATATGAATACACAAATATCACCTCCAAGAATGTTTCTACAACAGTCCATTTAAATTTTCGAGGAAGATAACACCGTTCCTCTT
>JAHWFP010045111.1:0-28768 GCA_023313725.1 Lithobius niger | reverse complement strand
GAATAGCAGAAACGTAGATACAGATATACACCAGCATATCACACATATAACCAGCGATAAGCGTAGTGGAAACCAATGCAACCCGGCTGGTGGACATAGAGCTCAGGATGACATGCATACAACCACTACGTTTTATTCCTGAAATTGAGCATGAACATTTTTTTTCCGTAATTGTAAAAGTTAAAAAGAGAAACGATTAAAATTCAACTAATAGGCAAATTAAGTGGTTAGATACAATGATCAAATATGTGACATTAAGTTGTTTGAAATGTAATTTTTGATGCATATATTTTCTTCTAAGTTCCTCGTAAGGATCAAGGCTTACTTTTGTTCAGGATACCAAAAACTGTACATATTTTTAAAAACAGGTCAGAAAATAGGATTTACAAGTAGTTTCAAGTAGTCTCAGCACCCACCTGTCACACATTAATCAAACTGTAACTAATAAATTATCCGTAGCGGATCAATTCTCATTGCTAAAAATTGTTTTCAGCGAAGGGGTGAATAAATAACAAGGTTTGTTTTCTTTTAGGTTTATTTTCTTTTCCTGCAGGTTTACTTTTACAAACTCCTATGTTTTTCTAATTCTCTTTTTACATTGTATACCTGTAAAATTTTTGCCATTTTTATTTCTTACTTATGCGTTATTTTCATATTTATTTGTTTAATTCAGACTAATTATTTTATTGGGAATTTTTTATTGTATCTTCAGGGCTTATTAGAATACGTCGTGATGTCTCATTGTCTACATTTTCAGCGTTCAAAAATACGAAATAGAGCTCTTTTTCATTTCATTTCAGAACTGAAAGAAGGTTAATAGAATAAGGCCGGTTGCAGACGAACCACAAAACGCGCCACAATCGCAGACGCAATTTTTGGCATTTGTGGCGTAAAAATTGCAGTCAGTGGCAGATCAGCTAAAATGTATGGGCTATAACTGATGCTTACACACGCAGTGGCGCGTTTTTGCGTTTATCGGTAGGTTTCCCAGAGCCAAATCCGCTGTGTGACAGATACCGTCGATTCCGACGCGATAGTGGCGTCGTTTCTGCAGCGATTTCCACGCGTTTTGTGGTCCGTCTGCAACAAGCCTCACAGTTACTCGTCTAACAAAATTCGTTTAATTTGTACCTATCCTAATCCTTGATCTGACGTTAATAATGATCGCGTTGTCAAAGCGGTGTAACCAAAAAAAAATAAAAAATAAAAAAGGTTTATAAAAGACGAACGGAGACGAAGTTATTTAAGAGACTTACTTCCCAGATAGGTAAGTAGCTCACTGAAATTTAGTACGTTGCTTTTCCAGGGCCGAAAATATGGGGGATTTTCCCCTGTCATCAACCATAGTCTGAATCTGAAAAATGAACCTCAGTCGGGCTGAAAAAAAAAAGTCTTCACATTAGGAAATACCAGCACTCACACCCAAGAGATGAATTTCTATACAGAAAGAACCATAACTGTAAGGTTTCGGTGGGGGAGGGGGAGGAGAGGCGTGCGGGAGAATTGCCTCTCAACGAAGCTGAGTTCTCATTCTCCTAACAAGCTAACGTACGAAAATCACTAGCCAAAGTATGAAATAGGCCGAAAACTTGAAACCGATTGAAATAGTAAAATAAAGTAGTATTTCGAAGCGAAACGAAGTTTCGTCTTGTTGGTGCGACTGTAAGGTACATTTTTTATTTTCGTTAAATAAATACAGATGCAAAACCCATTTACGTTGCCTTTTGGACTTATGTGGACTTATGATCCGGGAATCGAACCCACGACCTTTGAAACAAAAGGCCGAGGTCTTACCGCTGAGCCATAGTGACACGGCCGTTTAAAAGGAAACGTCCATATAGGCAGCATTTAACACGTACATATATACATGTAAACATACACTAACCATTTTGCTGCGCCACACTCTAAGTGAAACGAATGGAAGCTCTTGAACGTGAAATAAATATTAAAGACGAAAACCGAAGGCTCAACAAGGATTAAATAAATACCGATGCAAACCTATTTACGTTGCCTTTTGGACCCTCATGTCACACTGCGTGAGCAGGGAATCGAACTCACAACCTTTGAAACCAAAGGCTGAGGCCCTACCACTGAGCCACACTGACACGGCCATTTAAAAAAAAAGAAAAAAAGAAACGTCCATAGATAATACGTTCACTAGCCGTGCGCTGGCCGTGTCAGTATGGCTCAGCGGTAGGACCTCGGCCTTTGGTTTCAAGGTCGTGGGTTCGATTCCCTGTTCAGGCAGTCTGACATATAAGTCCAAAAGGCAGCGTCAATAGGTCTGCATCTGTATATATTTAATTATTTTTGAGCCTTCGGCTTTTCGTCTTTAATCTACTTTCATTGATGATGGATTAAAATAGAGCTGCTTAAGGGGCAGGAATATTTTCAGCTTGATAAGCTGGATAAATAAATAAATAAATAATACAGAGATCCACCCACCCAAATTCCCAAGCGGCAGATGTGGAAGAAGTACCACCATTATTACAGTTGTTTTTTTCCGCATGAAGGAGGAAACCGGAATACCCTGAGGAACCCTCGTGCAACGGACGGGAAACAACCGGGGAAAAACCCGTACATATACGATTCCCATCGCCAGGATCGAACCTGGGTCTGTACGAAGCCAGAGATGTACAGCTAGGTCCAGGACGCCTATCGAATCTGACGACCCAGTGCTCGCAGCTACTCGTGCACCCAACGTCAAATTTCGTATACTCATGTTTTGAAGTCTGGTGAGAAAACAGAAACAAACCGGAGCGCCATTCCGGAACGTTTTATCCCAAATTAATCCCTGTGCACTCTTTTGTGATAGGTACTCGCCAGTTTGCAGTGGATTATTTGCAGTTATCCTATAGTTTAATTCTGTAATGTTGGCAGGAAGTAAAATTGATGACTTTTCGTTCTGTTTTGGGGGAGTTAGTAGTGTTCCGTAATTCCCTGCAAATTTCTAAATACCACTGTGATGACGTTGAAAGGGCACTTAGGGTCAATGAAATTTTGCTCAGCTGATTGTGGTTACCCGTGTTTGCCAAATACCATTTCGCCAAAAAATGTTCCCGTTTTGCTGAATATTAAGCCCCTGCAAAATGGAAATTCCTGCTTTACCCGAAGAAAATTCTTAAAACTTTAAAACTATTAGTTCTTTTCCTATTAAAGAAGCATTTCTGCCTGAATGTATTTGGGGTTTCTGCGGTTTCTTATGTTATAAATTTTGCGCAGCATCCAAGGCAGCACAAGTGACGCAGGCAGTTTGAAAACAGTTTATCGGCGAAACGGGATTTGACGAAACAGCCATATTTCCTAACACCTTTATACTACTAGAAATTAGTTTTTTTTTTTAACATCTTCTGACGTTTACGATGTGTTCAGCTGATGTTACACTGTAGATGGTTAGACCACCCTATGTACCTTTAGCCTAAGTTTCCCTTGTTTGGCTGTACCTTACATTTTCTTTTGCAGTTTGAACTCAAAGAATGCACTGCAATAGATGTTGGGTGTGGTTCTGGCCAGAGTACCTTTCCAATAGCCAAGCACGTTAAACGAGTTATTGGCATCGATCCTAGTGAAGCTCAGTTAGAGGCTCTTAAACATAGAGAAGCCGACTTGGTCGACAACGTCGAGTTCAAGTTAGTATAATTATTAATTGGTCTGTTTTTCTTGGTGTGCATTGCAGAATGCAGGTGTACATTGCATATTGCAGAGGTGTACATATCGCAGATTTTGTTTGAGGTTATGGACCTACCTGTAGGTGTACAAAGTTCCCCAGCAGCAATCGACGACACGTCTCCAAAGGACTTCCAAAACGTTCTGCCTAACCAAATTAGGTCCAGCTTGGTCAAAAAAGACGTTCAGTTTAGGTCCATTGAACCCATGACCGCGACACGGATCTGGAGGTCCATAGATGTCCAGCCGAAGTCCAGTTCATGCAAGTTTCGACCTGATATGGACCTTTCATGGACCTGATATGGACCTGATATGATAAGATCTAGATTCGTGGTTTGTTTAACGTCTCTGTAATGTTTGGCGCAGTGGCACCCAGACCAATGCACTGTGACTGATGTTGGTGTTAATAACCTAGCTGTCGACGCGCCATTAAGCGTCAACTACTCTCGTTCTAGTTACTGAGACAAAAGTTACAAACCCATGAATCTATACTGGCTTCCCCTTAATGGTCCCTCTCCTCAACGTGCATTTGTCAGTCCATCGTGAAGTTACGCGCGGCGCAAATTGGGCAACCAAATGACAGAGCAACCAGCAGCCAGGAGCAAATGGCTGCCTGAAGCCACTTTCGGGACACCTGTAGCCATGTTTCCCGTCTCTAAACAATTCGAACCCATTCGACCAAATTGCGGGGAACCAGCGGTTTTCACTTCCAAAGCAAGGCTACATCCTGGCAATTCCGCAAACATGGCGCCTGTAATTTATTGGTCCACTTCGCAAGAATCAAAGCTGACAAATTGTTATGCAGGCAAGAAGCAACTTATAATCCAAGAACGTATTTGCAGAATTGACGATCGAGTTGGATACAATAATAAAAAGTGTGTATTTCATGTTAGATAAGCCTATTATGGGATTAAAAGCCTCCACAGGGCTACTAGCGTGTCGTGCGGGAATCGTTGCTCAGTGTATTTGTAATTGAGGGAAGCTTTACGATAGATGGAATTAAATGTGACAGGTAAACAAATAGGCTAGCCTACTTTCTTCATGAGAAAGTCGCAATTTGACGAACCATTGTACACAGCGTGGCGTGGACAGTGGTATGGACAGTGGCCCCTGCTGTTTGCTTTTGAAATGAAAATCACTAACAGTTGCTTATACACCAGTGAAAAGCTGTATAAGTAGACGAACATCGGTGTTGTTCACTTCAAACTTTAGCGTTTTCAGAACAAGCAGAGAAATTCTTGCGTGATAAATCCTACGAATAAATGCCGTTTGAAGCTGAGAGCACTGCATTTTAGTGTGCACAAATGACAGTCAAACTGGCATTAGCCCAGATATACACTGTAAAAGTGCGTTCAGTGTGACGATGATCACTTTAGACTTGCTCACTAGCAGAGATTTACTTACACGATACATCCAACAAATGTATGCTGTTTGAAGCTGACAATATTGACTTTTGTGTGTACAAATGTCACACAGGCGTTAGTCCAGAGATAACCTGTACAAATGTGCTTAGTGTGGTGATGCTCACTTGAAACTTGCTCAGTAGTAGAGTTTTTTTGCACGACATATCCAGCCCGGCCTGCAACAATCGCAAACAATGCAAAAAAACGTATTATTGTTACGAATACCCACACTTTGACATGTATTGACTTGTTCATGTATTGACAGTGTTGTATTGTAGTGAATTCTAGCTGTAACTATCTTTAGAGTGGGCGCATGGCCTAGGGCCGCGGCCCCAATAAAAGTGTTATTCCACACTTTGATTAAAACCACCGGCAATGACCGCACTTTGAACCGTCTCAGAAATCATTATGGCGACAAAATGGTTACAATTACTGCTATTAAAGGGTAAATTACAGGTTTATGGTGAACAGGGAGCCAACGAGATGAAATGGGATCACTTGCTAATTGGTAGAGACGGATTTATATTTCTCTTGTGTACGAGTAAACAGATTTTGTCTATCCCCCCCCCCCCCCCACTCCTTCCCAAAAAAGCAAGGAAAATTATGCAAGGAAAGAAAAATAATCTTGCTATAAAAAGAATGTGGTTTTAAGTTTTCTAGCAAGACGCGTAAAAATTCTGCACCCCCCCACACAAAAAAACGTTATTTACGCAAACGAATACCCACACTTTTAAAACAAGCAGGGTAGAAAATCTCTCCCCTCCCCCTTATTTTAATGAAAAAGAAATAACGCAAAGGCCAGAAATATAATCGCACCTTAAAAATAAAGTGACCGTACGTGTTCTAGCAGGGGCGTAAAAATTATCTACGCGTACGAATGCCCACATTTTTTAACTATGGAGGGCCGGCAATAGTGGGAAAGGCGGAGGGTCCACCCCCCCCTTATTTTTTCTTGGGCGAGAAGGTCATAATATTATGCCCCCCCTGCCAGAAAACGTGCGACTCGCTAATGACGTAGCTGTCGTCGCGCCTTTAAGCCTCAAAACGTGCGACCACTAGATTTTTAAGGTACGTTTATTTTTCTTACATTGAGTCAGTAATGTATGGCCCCATAAAGAAAAAAATCTTTGAATTCTTGGAACGTCGTTTAAGCCTCCGTTGGAACATTGTTTAATCATTGTTACTCTAACGGACTTTACGACCTATCGTATTTAATACATTTATTTAAAAAAGGCAATATATTTTCACAAATTTTCTGCTGCTGTTTTCCCTGTATGAATTTGGCCATCCAGGGCCAATTCTTTAAGCAAATTTGTATATCATCATAATGTTTTTTTAAAATATGTCTCGTTTTTCTTCGAGTCACTTGTTTCTCCATTTCATCATCTACAAGGTGCAACAGCAAGGCTCTTAGTATTCGATCTCCAGCCATTTTTAATATAAAATGTAAACATATACCCGATAATCCAGTGCTTTGGTTGCTGAGACTATGGCTGCTCAAATTTGCTACTCTTGGCTGCTGGCTGTCGATATTTCACGGCTGCTGGAAACCAAGGTTTGTCACGTGCCCAACAAAAAGGTTGCTGGTTTCCTGGGTGAGCTGCTGGCTGCTACTTTATTTTTATGCCGGAACTTATACGGCAAATATGACAATGATGCCGTCACAGTCAATTAATGATCTCTACAAAATACGAAATTTTAATCACTAAATCACAATATTAGTGATCAGATACATAATTTTTTAATACAGGGTGGTCCACAAAAAAAACTGACGACCCAACATTTTCTAGTTAGCACTCATCAGAATCAGGAGAGGATTCCGTTCCATTAGATTTGATTTCTGTTCTCTCCTGGTTCTGAGGGGTGCTAATAAGAAAATGTTGGGTCGTCAGTTTTTTGTGGACCACCCTGTAGTTGAATACATAATCCTTTACGCGTTTCAACGTGGTTGACACCTAACCTGGAAAACATAGAAATCTGTAAATCCCAGAAAAAATAAAAAAGCAAAATTCTTATGGAAATTACGGAGAAAGCAAGAATCTTTTGAAACTTACGGAAGTCTGAAAAAAAAATCGGTGCCTTTGTGTCCTAGTCACTTTGCATGCTAATCACTTTGAAATATTAACAGCCCATTAAACAAGTACCGTTGGGAATGCCAACTGACAAATTTGGAGCAGCACAAGTATACACACAACACACGGATTTTTATTAGAAAGGCTCTAGACCTTGAACCCTTTAAAAAGTAGCTATAAAAAAGAAGATATAAACGTTTTAAGTAGAATTACTTGTGTAAGTTACTCACAGTGTGGTATGTCACGATTAGCTACAACAATTCTGAGGCAACTTTCTCTAAATTTCGGATTTCGACACCTTTTTCCTACTTTACGCGTTGTAAAATTAATGATTTTTTTCATGATATACAGTGGTACCTCAAACCTTAATACTGTGATGGGGCTATGGTCCGAATGTTTTTTCAATGTAGATTCGTTGAGGTGGTACGATCTTAACACCATGTGCGCCCCTAAGTATCCCTATATAGACTGCTTCACTTAATAGTTCTTAAATAAAAAGCCTGGCAGTTATTGCATGAAATAGAAGTCTTTTGCATGCATATGATTTTCTTTTGGTATTTTCCGGTGTTCTAATTAGTGTTGTCCTCGTTGGTCGCTGGTGACGCTAATCGCTAGGCTGTGATGGCCCACTTTGGTTGGGGATCCACTCACAGAGCTCGGTGTGCCCGTAGTGACTCCTACGACACACCGAGTTCTTGTTAGGGGTTCGGGGACCCAAAATCAAAGTGGGCCATCACAGCCCAGCGATTAGCGTCACCACCGACCAACGAGGACAACACTGATTCGAACATCGGAAAATGTTATCCCGTTCATTGTAGACTATAGGGCAGTGACACGACGTAGCATTATTGTGTATAACTCTATGGTGAAGCCAGTAACTGGGTTAGCTGCAAGGGTCACTGGAAGGAGAAAGGAAGATCGTCTTATTGAAGCCAATGCTATTAGACTGGATTTCTAAAGCCTATAACACGCTATTTTTGTTGTTGGAGAAAGCAACGGTCTTTTAAGCCTAAGAAATCCGCTCTCAAAGCACTGTCTTAACTAGAAGTGCCATTTTTTTCCGTTACAATTTAATCTAGTGCACCTTGTAGCTATTACCTCCAAATGGTGTCTCGTAGCCAATATGACGTCACATGACGCTGCTCTATAGGAGTAAAATCAGAAATTGCAACGAGTAGAGGCATTTTTTAGTAGAAGCGGTAACTATTTTTTTTTCTGAACAAGAAGCATATGTAAAAGCAAGATATAGACGTTACCAAATTTTCTTCCCAATTTTAAGGCCGGAAATGAGCCGCCATTTTGGAAAAAAATGGCACCAGTGAGAGGTTTTCTAATATTTTTAATATCTCGGCTTCTACTGATTCGTTTTTCTTTTTCTTTACACCAAATGAAAAATTTAAAACGTACTACATTTCGCTATGGAATAATTATTTCTGTATTTTTGATGGTTTACTAACAGATTTTAACTTAGGACAAAAAAACAAGCATTTGCTCACCCTACAATTTCGCAATAACCTCTTATACGCTTAGACAAATAGTTTTGATGCCTATATAAGTTCTTGCAGTATAGAGTATTTTGGTAAATAAAACATCTATTTCGGTCACACAGACGTGAAGTAATTGTTACGCAAACAACTGGGTAACACTGTATTTATTAAAAAGAATAGATAAGGGACAAAAAAGGGCCCGATTGCTCGCCTCCGGAAAAATCTATCAAATTTGCAAGTTATACTTTATTATATTGCAAAAGAAAAAATAGGGAGAAAAATTTTGAAAATCCCCCCTGAGAGGGGGGTTGGGGATGCACCACCCCCTTCTCCCCAAAAATCGTAACGTCTGTAACGTCTGTAACGTCTTGACCATTCAAATCAATAATATACTGGTTAGGCTCAACGTTAGGCAGAAAATTTGCTGCAAGAAAGTTTCAATGCATATTTAACGTAAAAATCTACCCTATGCGCTAAAATCGTTATTTACCTACGCATGTTCTAATATTAGTGCGGAACTTACAATTTCTAAGTACATCTACAGTCTTCCTATTAACACTGGCGATAGCCAGTGTTAGTAAGGGTCCACCTAGGATCTCTGTGTTAAACTTTCAACTTTGAAAGCTTATAACTCCGTCAAAATAAAAAAAAATTTTAAACCAAACTTGGAATCTAGCCTTGATAGTCAAGGCCTGTCTACAGTCCAAAAATTGTGAAATTCAGTCCAACCAAACCCGAGATACAGAGAGGTGCCAAATAGACAACTTCTTGTTCTGCTTTTTCTTCTTCTGCTTCTTGTTGTTGTTCTGGTGATACTTTCGTCTGTCCTCTCTACACGTCAAACTATTTGTCCTGTAAAGCTGGTTCTTAGCTCATTTTACAGGTATGGCTCCGTAGATGTGCCCTTTCCATAAGGCCTTATCTAATTGGTCAAGTGGTTCAGGGGTTACGGAGCTCTAAACGACCAGATTGATTGTTTTACATTGTTTTAAACATTGTTATTATGCAACAATGCCATTTAGCAAACGCCAGCTGCAAGACATAGACTGAAGATTAAAGGATTTGTTTCTATTGTTAACACTTGCGATAGCCAGGTTAGCAAGGGCCATAGCAATTTACCGAGCTTAAAGGCGGCGCAACAAAACAAACAACAAATTAGTTATAAAGGTGTCACACATACCCCACCCCACATCCACCACCACACCTATTTATTACAATTCTCAAAGTAACACGGATTAATAAACAAAAACGTATCGTTAAAAGTTAAAAGTAAGGGTCTAAAAGTCAAAACCTGTAAGGAACACGGACAAGCTTTGACTGTAAGGGTCTAGGTGTCATTGGCCAGTAAGACACTGTTAAGCATTAGACCCTTACTACCCGGTGATCATGTTAATGACTTAGTAAGGAAAATTGGAAATTAGCCAACAGCGAAAATCATACACTAGAAGTAACGTAGTTCAGTAAGCCACCTGTATGCACTTACGCTTCATCGAAGTGCAACGGAGAGATTAAGGTGCTATGCAAGTGATCTGGGGGCGAACTGGGTAGCCGGTTCGAATCCGGGTCATGCCACTCCGATTTAACGTAAGTGCATAAAGGTGGCTTACTGAACTACGCTTACGCTTGTAGCAAGTTGTCTTGCTTGGAATCGCTGCCATGTTACCAAACCGAAAAAAAAAGTCAACCTAAAGCAAAGTAGGAAACCCACACCCCCACTATCATTGGATCATCTCATGGGTCTTTATAGGACGATTTCGGACAGCTGTTCCTCAAAAACCGGGTAGTAAGGGTCTAACGCTTAGCAGTGTCTTACTGGCCAATGACACCTAGACCCTTACAGTCAAAGCTTGTCCGTGTTCCTTACAGGTTTTTGACTTTTAGACGCTTACTTTTAACTTTTAACGATACGATTTTGTTTATTAATTTAACTTAACTCGGTGTTTTTATGAGGCATCTTAAATATGAATCGCGTTATGGTCATTTTCCCGTTTTGTTTTTAAAATTCCTTTGTGCAGTAATAATTTTTTTTCTACTAATGAAAATGAATAGTGGTTTTAGCGATTTCAACATGCTGATTCTTATTATCCCATTCGCTTTGGTGTTTAACATGTCATTTAACAGCTGTAAATATAACATCCTGCATTTTAAATGGAATTCGCCCCACAGGTAAGACATGTGTGGTCCATGTATGGTTTGTTTTATTATTGGAGTATGTGTACAAATTAGGTATTTAAACTTTATTTAATTTGTGTCATCCTTGTTGGCAGGAATGCATACATATTATCCAATTTAGCTTAATTATACCATTAAACTAATTAGGGTGCTTACAGAGTGGTTGAATTCCAAAATTCCTACCCCCTTTCACCTTTGTACATTACTAATTAACGAGTGAATGATGCTCTGCGTTAAGGTCAATATTTCTGACTCACCCTTCATAAATATCGTAGTTATGAAAATTAGGAAGTTTGAAAGAGTATATTTAATTCGAAAATCACGATGCATTTTGGCTGATATGACATTAACACTTCACCTTTAAATCAGCATAGAATGGCCGTTATGTATGATAAATAAGTTTAATCAGCCTTGGTGGAAAGAAGACATCGCCACCTTTCAGAAAGTGTAAGTATATCCATTTAAGTTAACTTATAGGATTGCAGGAGTACATTGAAGACGAAAATCGCGACACAAGTTGACCGCTACGACAGTATCACTTCACCTTCAAATGGGCGTAAGATGACCAATACGAAAACCAAATTTTGACTGCTATAACATTGCCACTGCGTTTTTAAATGGACGAAAGATAGCTTCAAAGTAATATTATAACAGGAGAAAATTTGGCAGAGTTTCCCGAAAACGAACAATCAAATCATTTTTTTTGTTTATTTACAAACTATATACTACACTATGTTCATTTTATAGAAATGCCGTATGTTGCCCATATAGCCTACTTGCGTATCCATTAATTACTCCATTTCTATAGGACCGAAATAGATGTTCTTTATGCCAAATTAAAGGTAATTCTCTGTACTACAAGAACTTACATAGGCATTAACCCATAACCGCCTGAAAAAACTTTCAGACCCTTTTTTTAGAGTCCCACTCGGGTCGGTTCTCGAATTCGAACCGGCATTCTCTTGGTTTGGAGCCGACGACGCTGACCACTGGGCTGTGATGCCCGCTTTGCTCGGTGTCCCTGGTGACCCCCCACAAAGCTCCCGCTGGGACTTAGTTTTTCGCTGTTATACGTTGAAGGCGTACGTTCGTATCTAGGCGGTTATGGGTTAGAACGATTGGCCTAAGCGTGAGAGGTTTATTTACGTTTATAGCGAAATTTTTTATCTTTAAGTGAAATCTGTTAGGCAAACCATTAAAAATATCGAAAGTGTTGTATTTAATAGAGCATAGTAGGTTTCAAATGTTTTTATTTGGTGAAAAGAAAAACGGGTTGTAGAAATCGAGATATTAAAATATTAGACAATTTCTGACTGGCACCATTTTTTTCAAGATGGCGGCTCATTTCCGGTCTTAAAATTGCAAAGAATTTGGTAACGTTTATATCTAGCTTCTTCACGTGTTTCTTGTTCAGAAAAAAATTAGTTACCACTTCTACTACAAAATGCCCTCAGCTCGGAAACTATGGCCTTTTCTGAAATCTTCTCCTAGACTATAGTGACGTGGGAATTCAAACATGTAACAGAGCGTCTAGCAATGACCATACAACGAATACATTCAACAGTTTTTTTTTTGGCATGTTCTAGAGTAGGAACAGCTGATCATCTGCCCGTACCTTCGTCTTCCGTACATCTTGTATATGCGGTGAATACAGTCCATTGGCTTGATGTCGACAAATTTAACCAAGAGGTTGATCGAGTATTGATTAGCGGAGGTGTTCTTGCAATCGTCAACGGTGTTCATAGCTTCGAAATTGTTGGGTACGAGGAAGAAGGAGAACAACTGCTCCATGAAGTAAGTCCGTTCGAAATCTTATGCATACTCCCAATTTTGACTTTTCTTTCCATGGAGTTTTTCGTTTTTTCAACCTTTTTAACATTTTTGAAAATATTGGAAGTAAAACATTTTTTTCAAAACACAAACGGCATGCTAATTTCACTTTTGTATGGCTACTTAACTTACAGTAACAAATAGTCAAAACCAATACAAATTTAGGCTAACGATGGTATCGTAAACTTAAGGTTATACTCTTTGGAAGTTTTTGCTGGTAATTAAAATTACGTTTTAGATTTTAAATTCCAATTACCTTTTGACTTGTGCATTTTATAATACATATTTTCTACCCTGTAATAAACAGTTGCTGTAATAATCCTGTAATAATCGTGGCTGAGTGGTGAGAGAACTCAGCTTGGTTGCTGGCGGTTTGCTGATCTGGTCGAACCCCTGGAAAGGGGACCTTGGCAATGTCCCTGCCAGGTTTGACGACCAGGGTAGGTGAGAAGCTACCACGCTCTTTCATCGGCTATGGGAACTTATACTTGCTAATTCTGGACAATCTTTTAACCCCTGCGATGATGGGAGGTTTCCCGGTGCGAATCCCCGGGTTTGCCCTCGACCTTTACCAGATATTACTTCTTCTCAAAGAGTCTGGTAATGTTGAAAATAGAACTGGTTCAATCCCACGAGCATGAAATTAGTTCCTGTTTGAAGCTTTTTTTTTTTAAATAGTGAATTAGGAAACAATCTAAGACTATAAAAGACAGTAAGTCACCAGCTCGAGCCACTGCTTCGATCTCGTACTGAGTTTTACCATCCAATTTTTTTTTTATTTATTGTAAAATCTTGATCGTTGTAAAAGATTCATACAGCAATTGAAAAGAAAAACTTTTTGCCTAAATTTACGCTTGTATTTTCTGGTAGGAGAGCAGCGTAGTTAGCGCAAGAATATTCGAAACTCTTATATCTTTATTTTACATTGTTTTGCGCTTTTATTTTAGTTTGAAACGACAGAGAGCCATGACTATTGGGATTGGTCCCGCATCCAGACAACTATCAACTTGTTGCGAGATGTTGTCATGCCCTACCCAGAAAATGAAAGGCAAGTGCATTCTTTAATGTGATACCCGATTTTTTGCATTGCTAAACGAAATAATGACGCTTGTGTACGAGCACAAAGGAAAACAACTAACCACCGTTGGGATTCAGCCCCAGAAAATAGTTCCATGCCTACTCAACATACTTTTAGGCACATACACTTTAGTATAGCAGAACACACCATATAGACCTACTTTCTGGGCCTACCACACACAGACTTTCTAGGCCTAACTTTTTTTTAGTACTTTTTGAACCATCCTGTATAGCAATTACGTATATGATGTAGGGGGGGGGGAGTTTCTTGCAAATATGTTCTTTTGTAGAGTGATGCGTTGGTTTTTCAACCCACCAAAATTCGTGACGTCATGAAAGCAGCGTTTGTGACGTCATGTTTAACTTTTAACCTCGAAAGGAGTATTTTTGCCATTCTTGTTTCTACCACCTATTTCGTTCTCTGGACCCGATTATGAAATATTTAAATTAATTCTTGAAAATCAAACAAGGATGTGTAACTAAGACAGTTTTCATTTACATTCTGAAAAAGCACAAACAGTGAGTCTCATTTCGTCCGATGTTCTGATTTCGTGTCATTCGAACATCTCATGATCTCTTGTGATCCTACTAATTGAGTACGCAGTTATATACAAACTGTTGTAATCGTACACTAACGCTTGGATGTGCTATTAGGTGTCTAGGTCAAAAAAAAAAAGCACATCTCAGCCTGGATACATACTTGGGTGTAAATTATTTGCCCTCTGCATTTTACCCATACTTTCTAGTGAACTTAGACTTCGTCACGGTCATGTGATGAACTATTTCTATGAAGTGAAAGAAACCTGGATAAGTTTCCCTTTTTTAGCGGCTAGAATTCAGGGATCTGGTTTCAAGTACTGGCTGGAGCGGGATTTTTTTCTTAACGAAACTAATCCCATCCCAGTACATTCCTTAATGCATATTATCACAGTTGGTTTTATATGTACGGCATTTATAACACTTCCTGCAATTTTTGTTTCTTTGAATGTGAAATGCTATTCATTCGTGTTTAGATTACGGTGTACTGTTTACTTGGCCTCGGGGCTTCGTCGGGCAGATGACCAGGAGTGGTTAATGCTCGCTAAAACCCTTTGAAATGTCTATTGCTTTACACATTTGACTCATTTTGTGTTTAAAGTGATGAGAATTCTAAGTGGATTACGGAATTGAAGACTTAATCTTTTGTACGTTTTTTTTTATTATTTTATTATCTGATACAGAGATGACGCCATCTATCAGAAGCATGAGTTGCCCTTGACGTCTTTCATTGGAAGAGTGCAAACTTCATCCGGAAACGCAAAATTTTTGAAAGAACAACCGGAGAGAGCCAAAGTTGCCTTCAAAAACCTCGAGTCCAAGTGCGTACATTTATTTGAAAACGTGGTGAAGTGCGGGTCACTAGATAAAATTGTGGTCCTTGCTTGCTTTGACACACAATATAGTAAATGGTAAAATAAACTCTTCTTCATTACTGAAGATCGAGTCTCGGCATGAAATAAAACACTTTGTAAACGTTTCTTCCACTGATCCTGAACATTATCAGCACACTGTCCTGGACGAGAAGTGATTTTAACTTACGTGCAAATTGAACTACGTACATTTAAGCCACTCTTCTCGTTATCCAGTCAAGTGTGCCGATGATGTTCATGTTTAGTAGACGAGCAGTGATTTTAACATATGTGCAAAACGAAACACGAACCATTTAAGCTACTCTTCTTGTTATCCAGTCTAATGTGCTGATGACGTTCATGTTTAGTGGAAGAAACGTTCACAAAGTGATGTAGTTCGTGTTATGACAGGGGTCAGGCAAAACCTGGAAAATATGGAGAACCTGGAAAGCTCAGGGAAAATGAAAATAGAGCCGAAATCTCAGGGAAAACAAAACAACTTTTGGAAATCAAGGAAAAGACAGGTAATTTGAAAAATGCCTTTGTGTCGGATCTCTAAGTTCCATTGAATTGGCAGATCAGAAACAAAATCCTAGACTAGTAGCAAATATTTTAATTTGTGCTTTAATGTGTTCAAGTATTTTAAACATAACTTCAACAAACCAAGTCTTAGTCTAGTGCCACTATCTGCGATGAAAATGCATTTAGTCCCGTCTGGTATAGTCTCTTAAACAGCTATTTTCTTGGATGTTGGATTTTTTTCGTACATATATTAATAAAAACAGTACCTACTACCTGTTTCCCTAACTAAACATCTTGTAAACACCTGGAAATTGCCATTAGATGCACCTGGAAAAGCTGGAAATGTTAGGGAAATTGAAAATTAAAAAATTGTCTGATCCTAGTATGACTCAGTCTTCAGTTACAAATATGAATCTTAAAAATGTACTGTTATGTATGTGTCAAGTAAAGCAAGGACAACAACAAACGAAAGTACATTTTCAATGCAGCTATACATGCCGCTGTTGTATCTTGTGTAAGACTGCTTCCTAAATAGGGTGAAACCGTTGGCAGTGCGCAGTGTTTAAGTATGCGAAACATACGTAATAATTATACCATAATAATAATAATAAAAATAATACCGGTCCTGGGTCTTCAAAGTAAGGAAGGTACAGCAGCGTATAAACACGGAGCAATTTCGTCCTATCACTTCAAATTCCAACATTGATGTTTGGCCAAGAAACCAGACAACCATCGTGCTACAAAACTATAACCTGAACAGCAAACAGCAGTGGTTTTATACTTACAGTAGGTTTAAGCATAACACTGCATTCGAATGTCATCATTCGGATTAGAAATAGTTGAACTAGCCCAAAATAAATAGTAGAGAAGTGTACATCCAAGGATGGTTGACTACACAGTTTAAGTTGGGTCTACCCACTTAATGCTACACGCGGCACGCAATCACTGCTCCCAGAGACAGTTCAATACACAGCTTAGGTAGAGCAGCCGATTTAATGCTGCGCACAGACACAGCTTCTAGGGATGGTTAAATATACAGTTTAGGTAAGCCCAACCCACTTAATGCTACACACAGACACTGCCTCCAAGGATGTTGGAATATACAGCATTGGTATAAGATCAACCAACCAATGCTCGATGCAGAACAAAGACCTTGCTTCCAGAGGGTCTGGTATGTTTTCCCGACACTCATTTTCCCGACAGTACATTTTCCCGACATGTACTTTTTCCCGACATGCACTTTTTCCCGACAGAACTGTTTCCCGACGGGGACGTTTTCCCGAAAGGTACCTTTTGTCGACAGGACATTTTCTCGACAGGTAATTTTTCCCGACAGGACTTTTACCGACAAATGCTTTAAAAAAATCCTTATGCATTTGGTTTTTTTTTAAGTGTAGATATAAAAATTAGTTAATAACGATAGTCAGCAATATCTTGTAAAAATTCCAATGGTTTCTCAACGTTTCAAGTGGCAATCACAGTGTTTATGAACCCAGCATTATGAAACATATCTCTTCCAATTTTAGTCAAAATAGCAAATCACATTTAAATCTAGAAACTCTCTTATAAAAGAATTGTTTCTTTTGGTTAAAGGACTAGGGCAGCCCCCCCCCCAGTTTTTTTAGAGCAGTGTTGTGATTTCCGTTTTGCATGAAAATACTGTAACGTCACTACATTTGCCAATATTATTAGTGAATTTTCTTAAAAAATAAACACCACAATTGGCATTCGTCCACCGCCCAGTCGTCCATGCCTCTGTGATTTCCTCTAAGGACTTGAATATAATAAAGATTGTCGAAATCCCCACTGCGGTCTTCAATAGAATAAGGATTATCGTGTCGTGATTCCCATTGCGGACAAACAAGCAAACAAAATTACTATCCCAGTTATGTAGACTCAACAGGGACACTCTTAAGGGTTCCGTAGAACACTACATGTTTCTTTATGTTGGTTCAATCCCATGTCAAAAACATTTTCTACGAAATCCTTTGTAGACATTTTTACTACCAACCAACCCCCCCCCCCAACCCTTAATTCGATAAACACAAAATAGGGAGCGTAAATGAGTAGCCTAAGGTTTTTTTCCTACGCAAAATTATTTTCTACTACATGTAAGCTATTCTAATTTTATTCGTAAATAATATTTTTAAAAATAATTTAAGAGCTTGTTTTTATCGGTTTACGGGTAAGGGAACAGAAGTGTTAAATAATGGGTTCATCCTTTCATATAAGACCAGTACTATAAAACAAGGAAATTAAATTTATCCCTTAAAAAAATTTTTAATGCATACGTCAGAAAAAAGTACCTAATGGTGATATGTACCTGTTGGGAAATGGTCCTGTCGGGAAAAAGGTACTGACGGGAAAACGTTGTCAGGAAAATTTACCATCGGAAAAATGAGCGTCGGAAAAATGTACTGATCCCCTTCCAGAGATAGTTGAATGTACAGCCTGGGTAGGGTTAACCCATTTAGAGCAATACTCAGAGCACTGCTTTGATTACACTGCTTCGGTAGGGTCCGCCCAGGGCCCAGGCACTACACCCAGGTACGGTTAACGATTCCGATTTAGTGTGGAAAGTCGAATTAATGCTACATCCAGAGCACAGACGCTGCCTCCAAGGACGGTTGAGTACACAGTTTTAGTAGGGTCAACCCATTTAACGCTACACGCAGCGGCAGTTGAATACTCAGCATAGTTAAGAGTCAGGCTACTTACTGCTCCATGCAGAACACAGTCATTGCTTCCATTGACAATTGGATAGAAGCTTAGGTAGGGCAACCCCTTTTAAGCTACGTGCACAACACAAACAATGCGTCCAGGGATGGTTGAATGCACAGATTTTGTAGGTTCAACCAACTTAGCGAGAACTCGCTTTTAGTCATTGGCAAGCCTCCATTCCGTATTTAACCCAGCCATTGATGCCAGCTTTCGAGCTGTCTCCTCAATGAAAAATGGCATAGACCTACAGAATAAAATGGTTGATCTTGCCTAAGCTGTATATTCAACCATCCTTGTGAGCCAATATCCTTATTCCTGTTCACATCTTGGTTACCATAAAACGTTTCAGTGAACCAGCAGATGAAAGCGTATCATTAATCCATGATCTTGCGGCCACCAAAGAAGGAACTCAAAAATAACTACAAACGATCACATTGAGACCGAAATAATTTTACGGTGATGAGATTAAGCCAAAAGATATCTATCATTGGTAACTCTTCATTTGAGGTTGGATAGTTGAGATAAAGCGACTTGTAAGCATGGTAACAAATATCAAGATATAGTGGTGATGATGCTGTCTTATGTCTCAATTCGTCCATTCCATAATTTAAACCTGCTGAATCAAATTTTATTTACATAGTAATTTATGCGACAGTTAGGTGTAACTTGCTTTATTGTATCAATCAGGTTTTCATTATTATTAAACTAGCAGAACTACCCAGCTGTGTGCTCGGGTGGTGTAATTTTGACCATTACTAAACATTTACCCTTAAATTTCAACGAATAGAAATGATGCTGCAGTCCCGGATACACTGGCTTGGGGGGGCCCCCCCTCCCGCACACACACCTCTCCACCACTCCCAATCTGTACAGTTATTATCACATTACAATGCAATGAGCTGACCCTGCCCATCACATGGACATTCTTCCCTAGCCGTCACCACACCCTATCTTCTCCCTGTCTATTTATTATAGTATTCGAATGGGAATGCCTGTGAAAACACAGATGGAAACTTTCGAGTTTCTCCGCTTTCTGCTTGGGCGATTCATACTGAGAGCTCGGGGCGTGGGGAAGCATATTACAGATTTGTCCTACATTTCTTTTCGTCCTACTTTCGTGTTCGAGAATAGTTGCATCTAGGCGGTCTTCGAAGCTTGTTCTATAGTGCTTGCGGGGCTCGTGCTCCGTTTTTTTGCTAGGACACTTTCCCTTACAGTATAGGATGAAAGATGTGATAAGCTCAGTTGGAACATGAAGCTTTTTTTATTTCCATCGCTCTCACAAGGACTTTACACAAGGAGTCGTTACATGGACTGATAAGTCTGAGTGGGTCGGCGGACAAAAATATACACGGTGCTTCGGGAAAAGCCGGTTTAAATCGCAAAGACTTTCCATCCCACCCTAACAATTCGACTTCATTTAACGGAAGCAAACAGTTTATGCTCGACTTTTTTTACATTTGAAACGCTTATTTACTGTCATGTATACTCAGGCAGGTTGTCGTTAAAAGCTATTTAACTTACAGCGATGCGAGAAAGTGGAATGGGGTAAAGGGAAATAAGTGCAGTGAAATGAAAAATTAAAATATTTGTATTCACGCCGTTTTTTTTAACTGCTGAATTTACCTCAGGATGGGGAGAGTCAATTTTTCTAGGAAATTCGTAGGAACCTTTACACGACACAATCTACATGAGCATGAACACATTTCCAGGGCCCTCCTCTTCCCAACTACAAAGGGTTGTGTTGAGGTCAAACTTCAACCGGGGACCGCCAATACCTGAGACAATCTTGTTAGCCATAGGTCCATCGTGTCTTCCTTCTTTAATAATTTACAACAATTTCTGTACATTGAATTAAGAATTACAAGGCGGACCACAAAAAACTGACGATCCAACGTTTTCTAAGTCCAACTTTTCTAGTTAGCACCCCTCAGAACCAGGGGAGGTCAGAAATTTCCCGTTTCATTAGATTTGATTTCTGTCCTCTCCTGATTCTGAGAGGTGCTAACTAGAAAAGTTGGACTTAGAAAATGTTGGGTCGTCAGTTTTTTGTAGACCACCCTGTATTAATAATAAAAGTTCAGATGAGTTCATATTGATGTTGCGTTAAAGCACTTTCCCACCTCAAACGACTTTTAAGTCGCTCCACCTTAAGCCAACTTCTCATGTCACTTCTAAATGTTAAAGCACGTTAAGTACTACCATGCATTCCCTTCAGGACAGGGATGCACGGTAGCACTTGCAGTGCTTTAACTTTTTGAAGTGACAGGTGAAGTTGGCTAAAGGTGGAATGACTTAAAAGTTGTTTGAGGTGGGTATATTGGTGGACTTAAAGTGCTTTAACGTAACATCACTCTGAACTAATCGAAACTTTTATTTTTAATAATTCCTAAATTTACAAAGTCTTCGTTTTTTAATGTCTGACTTTTTTCAGTTGGCTTCTGCTTCCTTTGTGCGTTCTGATTTATACGCAGGTATGCATTATGTACATAAGTTTTCTTTTCTTTTGCAGATTTCTGAAATTACTCGGCTCCTCGAAGTCAGCAGAAGACACACCCATTACCATAAGGAAACGACACGTTGTCCTATTGTGCCGCAAACCTTAATAATTGATGCCTTGTTGTCCTAATAATGAATTCGTACGAACATACCTCTGTGCTAAATAAAATGTGAATCATTGTACACTTTTGTGTTGACTACTTAATTTACTTTTGTTAAATTAAATCTTGAAAAAAAAAATCAATCGGACGATAAAGTAGGTTACGAACGTTTATTTGGGGAATTGGGGCATTAGCTTGGGGCTTGGAGCCTTTCAGTAGTGGTGTAGCCCATGCACTTTCCCAGACATTGGAGAAAACATTTTTTAAAGACATATGAACACATTTGTGAAGATAACACAAAGAAGAAGACAGTTTATCAGCTTATCAGAAGTTGAGGTACACGTGTTGGGGCACTCAGGTTATTATTCATTAATGCACGGTGGTGACGTCACGCCAACACGTCCCAATGCAAAAAGTGTAGCCGTTATATACGGTTAATCTGAAAACCCACATACGTGACCGTGGGTTAATTTTGATAACCCACACTTTTCGATAACCCACACTTTTTTTTTGATAATCTAACACTTTTTCTGCGCTCTACACAACCACTGCTATACCATGTGACATACTTTGCAAAACTACCGTACACAACACATATTCAACCAGCACACCCCATTGCAACCAACATAAATAAGCACATTTGCAACCTGCGACATTTATCGTACTAACACGAAAAAAAACCTCGCGTAGGCCACTATGCTAGGACCCCACCCATGGAGGAATGACCCAATCCGCCAACCTTTCGCTCCGACAGTACTAAAACTAGGCTACCGACACTTGTAAACACACCTAAATACACCTAAAAACATACGACACTCAAGCGAACAGCACAATTGTAACCTGGCGACATTTTCCGCACTAACACGAAAAAAAAAACCTCGCGTACGATGCTAGCCCCTCCCCACCCCCATCCATGAAGGAATGGTCCAAGCCGAACCTGGCAACCTTTCGTTCCGAAGGTACGAAAACTAGCCTATTGACACTTTCTAAACACACCTAAAAACCTACGAGACTCAAGCGAATAGCGCATTTTATACGCTAAAATATATCTTATATATCTTATATCTTATATATCTTATTTAAACTAATAAAGTAGAAAAAATACGGTTTTACCTTAAACACAAACGTCGGTGACTGGGGCCGGATATAGGGACATCCTCACGTACGTGAGACTTTCGCAGACAGGAAGTTTAAACTGGAAGTTTGAGTTCAGGAATTTCCGTGATGATTCACAAATAAAATTTTCAGATAATTTATTTTTTTTAAATCTCAAATAACTAGATATGTTGGCTCGCGTCACACCTTAGCATTAAAACACATGTCCGTGAAGTAGACCCGGTTCTCCCGAAATAATTGATGTCTACTCGAAACGGAACAGTCCAAAGATCTCAGGGTAGCAAAATCGAACTCGCGCTTACGCACTCGTTCGATTTCGTCACCCCTCGATCTTTGGACTGTTCCGTTTCTCGCAGACGACCAATTATTTCGGGATAATCGGGTCTACTTCACGGATATCTATTACATAATTTAGGTTATAAAAACCTATTAGGTCTTTTCAGGACAGCTACAGGAGAATAAAGGCGAAAAATCAACCAATCCTAGGGTCTGTTTTGGTGTACCGCTGGTATACTTTGAAGGATTGTCACGTATCCAGCCGAAGCCATGGTGCCAGAAGGTGAAAGGGACAATTTTGCTAGGTAATTCGTATCGGAAATTCCAAACATGCCACAACCTATATAAAACCAGTCACCACAGGACCCTTCTTTTCCCAAAATACCAGGGTTGTACGAGGTCAGTCTTGAATCAGGGACCTCTTGCATGAAACCGTCGGGCTAATAATCATGCTTTATGGCTCCATTCAGTCAGGCTACCTTGCCCCGCTGGTAATGTATTGTGCGTTTAACAGTAAGTATTAACTGGTATCCTGCTGCAATGCCTCAGTGAACCATGCACTCAGTAGATGCTTCCAATGTTGTGTTCTCACCAAGTTGGACTCTCCCGGACTTAAGAAGTGTGTCTTTGTTTTACGTGTTTTCTTGTTTTTATGGTATTTTACAGTGCTTGAGTGGTGTTTTATGTTGTGGTAAATTTGTTTAATTTGTTAAGATGCAAGGATCTTATTAGGTTTTTTAAAACCGAAATTATTGTTAAATAACATTACCACATGGATGAAGAGGTCCCCAGGAACAAAATAAGGAGTGACAAGAGTTTTAATTCCCTGTCTTAGCTGTCCTATTTTTATATTATAATTCATCCACCTTAGAAGGAAGGCTTGGCTTTTATTTCAGAATGGGCGAGTTGGCGATCGGCTGGCATCTGAGGAGTCTATGATGCTGTTTCGTGTCTAGGCAACAGTCGATTTTTTATTTTCAATATACTGGCTATGATTTAAAAGTCGATAATCGCGTGACTCGCCTAATGCTGAATCAAAATTACTTAACCCTCGTTTCTACAGAGCTTTATTTACTCCTGGAGTTCAGGTCCTGGTTCGGTTGTGGGCTGTGCTCGGGCACATTGATCATACACCATGGCACACCATCTTCAGAGTGCATCTGTTTTGCAAATAGACGTCCCATTGCACCTCTTGTGACGTCATAGACGTCGTGTGTATGCAGTCCTTAAGCTTTACAAATTCTTAAACACCTGCTTTAAGCAGATGATGCGTGCTCAACTCACATGCACTAGAGGAAATTTTCATTTGAACCTCGCTTTGTGACGTCATTTTTCTTTCCTGCGTTCCACAGCTATCTACGTGACCTGTAGATCTATACATATATGTATCTGATAGTAAAAGCTGGAAACAGAAATCGCTTTGCGTCTACGAGGGGAAGTGTGCCTTCAACAGATTTGCATACTGATGATGGTGAAGAGACGGATGCAGGAGTATCAATACAGATGGTGACGAAAAGATGGATACATCAGATTCATACACTAAAGGCGACAAAGAGACGGATACAATGCCCATCTTCAACCAACGACCACCATACGGTCAGCCCACTATCACTGACCAGTTCGAGTTTTCCAAACTGATTCAATACGAGTCATGCATTGCTTATATATGTGTTTCCTTACAGTCATTAACCTATGGTTAATACGTCAGAGCTGTTTTAGTGACGTCCATCCTGTCGAATGTGACGTCACTGGGGCTGGATGCAAGTGTTTCTATGACAACTGTTGATATGCCGTTTTAGTGTCGTCCATCTTGCCGGATGTAACGCCATTTGGATCAGATGTTTAGGTTTCTATAAAACTGATGTATTTGCGGTTTTATTCACAACAATCTTGTCTGTACTTAAACAGAAGTCTATATTTTACGGACTTGTCACATGAACAACCGTTCGTGATCCCTATTGGTCCATACATATGACGTCTTTTTGACGTCGTATATTGACATTTTTTTCAAACTGGATGAATGTTCTGTTTTGGGAGCTGCTATACACCACTACTTTCATTTACACATCTTTTTTTTCTTTTTTTTAAGTATGTGGTAATTAACACTGCCTGCTTCCTGCAATGACTTAGGTTTTACAACTTACATATTAAAATGAATGTTTTATTTATTTTTTATAATAATAATAATTATTATTAGTCGAAATTCTGAAACCAGTGTCTACACCTTCTAAAATTAATGGTACTTGCGCACCACAGTAATAGTCCTTGCAGTTTGGAAGGCATGATGTTAGTTACATTTGTTTTTAAATAATACCTATTTATGAATTAATTAATTTTTTTCTGGTAAAGCTAGCAGAGTCATAAATTCCAGGTTAGGAAGTGTTATCACTAATCATAATGGCCCTCCCCATTATCAAAGTTGAACTTGGTGTAACAGTCATGGATGAAAAATTACCCACACTCTTGGCTGACCTCTTGTAGCGCCCATTATCACCATCACGTGCTGATTGGCTAACTCCATGGAAAATCCCCATGCTCATCAGCAAGCCCCCATGCCTTGAAGGAGTTTCCCCAGTTAATAACTACAATCTCTTGCCAGACTCCGATTATCAGTGTTTGCTCCCTAACGAATACAGAGGACCAAATTTGGTTGTAACAATAAGCTTTTTTTTTACCATACCCCACGAAAATATATTTTCTTTTGAAACTAATTTGATGGTCCTTGTTGGAACATTTAATTTACCCAAGAGTCACCTCCTCCTCCCCTATCATAATTTATTTATTTTTCTACTTTTATTAGGTACAGGTACCCATGAAAATGAAATGAAGTCTTTAAAAAAATAAAAATGGCAACAGCTCATTTCACTCTCCATGGTCTAAGGCATACAAATAAGTAAACAATAAATAAACTAACACAATTTATTCTCAAGTTTATTTTAGGCGTTGTAAAATACATTTCTTTATGCTGCAAAGTACAATACCTGTCAATTTTAGTATTGTTGCCTCAAGAACGCTGTCATTGCCTTGAGATTTCAGTTCACGATGGCCACCTCAGCAACCCGCTCACGCGTGCGCGATCCTCCCTATAAAAATGCGGCTGCAATGGGCTTGGCTTCTCTTTGTCTCAAGCCGCCGTGGCGGCTGCTGTGTTTCGTCCTTCTTGGAAACCTTCGTCTCGTAGGGGGCTCGATCCAGGGCCCCTACGATGCCTCCCGCTGACATCTCGGATTGCTGTCGTTCTGCCATGCTGGTTGGACTGAAGTCGTCGTGGCTCCCTCCCGTTGCTTCCCGGGATCGCCCCACACTTGAACGGCATCCTTACTTCGTCCTGACCGGCACGACACGCCTAGCTCGCCTCCTACCGTCGTCCTGGATTGAAGTCATCGTGGCTCCCTTCCCGTTGTCTCCCGGGATCGCCCCACGCCTGAACGGCACCCTTACCTCGTCCTGACCGGTACGACACGCCAAGCTCGCCTCCTGTCGTCGCCCTGGATTGAAGTCATCGTGGCTCCTTTCCCGTTCTCTCCTGGGATCGCCCACACTTGAAAGGCACCCTTACCTCGTCCAGACCGGTACAACACGGCTAGCTCGCCCCTGGCGTCGCCCGGATTGAAGTCATCGTGGCTCCCTTCCCGTTGTTTCCCGGGATCGCCCCACACTTTAACGCCATCCTTACTTCGTGCTGACCGGCACGACACACCTAACTTGCCTCCTGTCGTCGCCCTGGATTAAAGTCGTCGTGGCTCCCTTCCCGTTGTCTCCCGGGATCACCGCACACTCGAACGGCAACCCTTTCCTCGTTCTGTCCGGCATGACACGCCCGCTTCGCATCCTGTCGTCGCATCCTGTCGTCGCCCTCACGTTGTCTCCCGGAATCGCTCCACACTTGAACGGCATCTCCGTCTGGCCGGCTTGTCCCCTATGACACCACCGGCCTCACCACCTGTCACCATTCTGGATTGAAGTCGTCGTGGCTCCCTCCCGTTGTCTCCCGGGATCGCTCCACACCTGAATGACGCTCTCACCTCGTCCGGGCCGACACGACACGCCTGCTTCGCCTCCTGTCGATGCCTTGGATTGAAATCGTCGTGGCTCCCTCCCGTTGCCTCCCGGGATTGCCCCACAACTGTTCGGCACTCTCACCTTGTCTTGGCTGGCACGACACGCCCGCTTCGCCTCCTGTTGTCGCCCTGGATTGAAGTCGTCATGGCTCCCTCCCGTTGTCTCCCGGGATCGCCTCACTCTAGAACCGTCCGAGTTCCTTCAACCTTCGTCAGCTCCATCCGACAACGCCTGGTGTCGTCCACAGGGAATGAAGTCGTCGTGGCTCCCTCCCGTCGTTCCCGGGATCGTTCCACTCTTGAACCACCTGTGCTTCCATGCATCACTGCCACCTCGTGCCTGTCGTCATCTGCAGACGTTGAAGTCGCTGCCACCCCATGTTCGATGTTGCCCGAAAAGATTTGAGTCGGCGTGGCTTCCTCCCGTTGTCTCCGGGTTTGCTCTACACCCGTACCGCCGGGCTCCTCCTGCCCCATACGACACTGCCGCCTCGCCTACGGTGTCGTCCGCCGGATATGTAGTCCACGCAAAAGCTACACTCGGGAACCACCTAGCAACTCTTGTCCCATTCGACACTGTCACCCCGTGTCCACTGTCATCCGCGGCATACATGACGTCGTGGCTCGCCCCTTCATTGATCCTCGGGATTTCCCCACTCCTGCACTGTCGTAGCCCTCTCTTCCTTACGTCCACCCCATGCGACACTGCTGCCTCACCATCTAATGTCGCCCATGGAGATGACGATTTTCGGGGCTCCCTGCCGACCTCCCTTGACCTACCTAACACGAGTCACTCCGTACGACACTACCATCCTGGTCTTCGGTGGCGCCTACTCAGTATGTAGTCGCCGTGCCCCCCACTCTTGCTTGCGGAGCTCACGTCACTTTATACCGCTACGGTCCTCATTGATCATCGCCTGTCCCGAACAACAGCGCCCTCACCTTTCACTGCTCCCATGTAAGGGACGGAACCGACAGGGTCCTTGTTGTCACCCCTTGGTCCTACTTTTTCGACTCTCGGCCCTGATGCCCTTCAGGCCGAACGTTGACGTCCAGGCCACCCGCCGTGTTCCCGAACGAACCGAAGCTTTTCCGACCAAGCCCCGTTCTGACCGTGCTTACTCACTGGTCTCCTTTGTGCCGGAGACATCGGTGTCAGTACCAGTTCCACTCCGTCTACCTCACGTTCATCTCACCGACCCTGCATCTGCCCACACGGCCATCGTATCCTGCAGTTCGTCACCCTTACAGCCTTCGTTCCGGCATTCGACCCCCGCCACACCACTTGGTCCGGCGCGCCCTCGTTCCGACAGTCGCTGTCTCTACTCTCTCTCTCTACCACGCACGCTCCCTCCATGACCGAAGTTCACAGCCTCAAACCGAGGCTCCCTCTACCGACTGTCGCTTCCGGATTTTTTCCCGCCTATTCACCGCATCACTACCGCTGCTTGCTTAGCGTTCTCTGGGACCTGTCGCTCGTCTACCATGGTGAAAATCAAACAAGCACAAAGATTCTCTGGTAAAGACCCTTTCCTAGGAATACTTCCAGTTATTGACGATCCTGGTTCCTGCTCATGTCCAGGTCTCCGCAACCCGGCACGCCGTGATCCCCATCGGACGGTGTGCCAATTTCACTGGAAATGTTACTTTTACAACATCCCATGTCCAATGTGCGTGACAATTCCCCTAACCGAATGGCTCCTCATCGCAGCAACGCACCAAGCCTCTGCTTTGCAAAAAAAACAACGTAACCAAAGAGCCCATCTCCTAAAGAAGATTAATCCTCTTCCACCACTCCCTCAAGTGTTGCCATGCCATCGCCCACTCGCACCCGGTCTCATCTCCTTTACTTACATCGGTCCTTATGAAAAATGCGCTCCAGACCTTCCCCGAAACACCCGGGAAGTCATCACGTGCGGCATCCTTTGACTCCCCTGCATCCGACGCCTCCTGGCTTAGAGAGCCTGTCGACCATTCGTCCGCCGCCCCGTCCATTGCTACATCTGACGGAAACTCCTCTCCACAAGAGGTATCGCTTGTAAAACACGTCGAGTCCTCTATCACCCTCTCACCAGGTCTTGACACCCCTTCTTCACCCCTGGGGGAAATTTCTGCCCTCCCTGGTGAAATCATAGACCACACGGTTGACGATGTCCCCATGACATCCTGCTCTCCTGCAAAAACCTCCGAAATTGTGCATCTGTCTGACACCGTTCCACCGGATACGGGATCCCAAGACCCCCCATTCAATCCTCTCATACCCAGTTGTAACCCCCTAGTTGTGACCCGAAAGCTCCACCCGGAATCAACCATGTAAAACTCTTTACGTCTTTAAAACACAAATTGCGCCTCAATGATCGAGCTAAACGCCAATTTG
>JAHWFP010045110.1:11948-48904 GCA_023313725.1 Lithobius niger | reverse complement strand
AGTATGGTAATTTTGTATGTAAACTGTTAAAATAAGAAAGTAGTTTTAGTGACCCTCTTCTTTCTAGATGGGATGTGGGTGGGTGATGTTCACAGCAGTTTTCTGAGAACAGTTCTGGTTAAGCATCATAAACTAAACAAGGTAAAAATATAGAAAAAACAGTGAAAAAAGAATGTTACAAGTATCTGTTTAATTGTGTGGTACTGTACAAGAAAAAGTTACATAACTCCCAGCTGGACCAGAACGAGTTACTTTCTCTTAAGGTTGAGTCTGTTGGAGGTACAACTATAAAAGAGCATGTAATGGCCGGTAGTTGTGTGGGCAAGAAATGAGTAACCCTACTGCTGTAGAAGGCAGAATGAAGCATTACTGGCATTTAATATGTACTGGTGTGGAATTGCAGGTATCATCTCTTATTTTAGCTTTGGGTTTAACTCTACCCACCTTCGGCCAGTAACCAAAGGAATGAATAATTCTCCTTAGAATTCTCTTCGCTGTGTTACTAGTTTGGGATGTTCCTTTGCCAAGTCGGCCCTTTCCAACCCTCACTTGCATACAATTTCCCCCTTAATTTATGCAAAAATCAACACTTTCCGCCCCTCCCCATGTCACTTCCGGTACTCCACTCTTCCTCTTGTTCTATCCCATTGTCTCTATTGCTGTGTTTTTGGCAAGTCGTGTTTTTGGTATGGGAAAAATGAAGTGTTTACAACACGATGGAAACACGATTTTGTTACATTGAAGCAACCTTATGACTATACCTATGTAAGAATAATAGCAGGGCACGAATGATGCGTATCGATTTCCACACGGATGGCGAGGATGCAGAGCGGTTTGTTCGGATTCGTGACGGACGGCGTCGGGCGGGATTCGGGAATGGCGGCGCCATTAGGTCTAACGAAGTAATGAGTAATGTGAGCCCGACCTTTCTGTGCGGAACTTTGCTGTGCTGATATGCGGTAAGATAAATGGAGTGCTGTGACGTAGCGTGGCTATAGGAGTGTGGCAGATACTTAGAGTGAAAATTTAATTTTCCGCATGTTGTAAAAATATGTTGTATGTTATACAGCCGGTGGGCGTGCGGACGGTGATAAGCCTACTAGTGCGGACACGTTAGTAAAGAGAATTCCATGAACCAGTCGTGAGGCGAAACCACGTGCAAATAATATGAAATACCACTTGGTGAAAGAGTGAGGTGGGCACTAGAAGCCGGCTGAGGGCCGAGCAGGGAAATACGCTTATGGAGTAACGAAAATTCCGTCTTTGCGACAAAGGGCCGGGCAGGCGTCCGAGCCGTGACGGCAGTGGGGCGAGCAGGTGTCCGAGCCGTGATAATAGCCGGGCGGTGGTCTGAGCCTTAACGATCTGTCCGAGGGACGGCAAAGTGCGTTGCCGAGCCGAGTTTGCATGGATGGGAGATATAAAACAGTTGCAAAACGGTTGGTAGTGAAAGCCATCGGCTGGGACAGTGATTGGCCCGTTACCTAGAGAATCGAGGTGGTGATGGTGTTGAGTACAAATGACTTGTATTTGTTGGCAACCGTTGAAACGGTAAAGCATAATGGAGCTTGTAGGGCGGTGTGTGCGGTCTTTCGGTAACAGAATCACGGATTCGGCTGGTGGCTGAGCGAACAATAATCTGTGAAAACTGGCGTTCGTGGACTGGTTGGTAAAACAGCGTGGAGCGTCTTACCGTTAACTAAGCGAATGGCTGCATTCAGTTGAAGGCGAACGAGACAGGATGGCGGCTCGTGTTGATGGCATTCGGCCAACATGGTGAGTGCCAGAATTGGTTGAGTCGAAGAGTCGAGTACAATTTTCGAGTGTTCGTAGAAATTTTGGAGGCGATTGTGATAAGCACGGTAGCAAAACGTAATATTATGCGATGGTAGAGATTCGGAGGGCCTCACGGAAGGCGTGCACGTTGGCCGGTTGGGCCGCGAGAGTAATAGGCTTTCGGCCCATCGGAGTGGGCCTTGAACACGATTCTTTGTGGTGCTAGCGGTGACAGCAGTGTGATCGGTCGGAATTAAGCAGAGACTATTTACGATAGTGTCACGAGGTGTACGGGATGGGGCACGTGCACGGTGGTGCAATTGGTATTGGTTTCCTGTCCCCGATTTAGTTATTTATTTAATTTTTCTACCGGGGTCCTAGACTTAAAGGTCGCTAAGCATGATTTGAGTCTCTTTCCCCCCCCCCCTTCCCCCTCCACTCGGAAGGCCTCGGTGTTAGGTTGACTTCAGACTAAAGGGGCTGCTCACAGCTAGGTGCCGGATCATGATGGGTGACTTCAGTGTCTGAGTTAGGACTCTTTGGCTCCGGTGGCTAGGGTGAGGCTCAGAATCTCGGATTCGATAATTGTCTGCCAGTGTTATGGTGGATGGCAAGAGTTGGACCGGGGTATGACATATAGGACACTGGGGGGTTACGTTGCACCACTGGGGACGTAGCATCGGGGCATTAGGCCCAGCACGCATTTCAGCGCATCCATTTAGTTCATAGATTTTGAAGGGTGTTTTTGTGTTTGTGCCCCCTTACTCCGAGATACGTGGCCAGTTGGGGCCTAGCCGTAGGGGCGTGTCTCTGCAGCAGGCTAGGTGGTCTCTGCAGCAGGTGTGAAATCGAAACAGTACCTCATTCAGGTTTCTTAGCTTGCAAAGCTTGCAACAGCACAGCAGGCTCGGCGCCAGGTGCTATTTACACTTCTAGACCCGCTGCACGGAGCCGCTGCAGGTGGCTGGGGGTGTCTGATGGGATAGCATCCTATTTTTTTTATGTTGTAAACTAGATGGGCCCGTGTCGTCTCAAACGTTTGCTGGGTGGTTGTGGGGGGGCGTTGCACTTGGCAGGCGTCGACGCAGCTCACTCCGGGTGCACGCTGCAGTGTCGACCAACAGTAGACATCTGTGGGACGTTGCCACCATTGTTTGGGGTGCTCGCTAAATGGGCTTCGCTATCGGTTTGGCACTCCCATTATCAGGGGGAGATAGGATTGAGCCTGGCATAGCTGGCGGATACAACAACAGGGCCTGTTTTTAGCAGTGATAGGTAGCTGGTGCTGCGCTATGTTTATAATCTATCCCAAACTAGTAACACAGCGAGGAGAATTCTAAGAAGGAGAATTGAAGATTATACCAGAGAACTTGTTCTCGCAGGAGAATCTTAAGTTCTCCGAGTAGAATGCGATGAAGCTGTGTTACTTTGCTTACCCAACTGCCTCCCTGTCGCAGGGAACCACCAGCGAAGGCGAGACAGTGGGGATAGAACGAGAGGAAGAAGTGGACACAAAAATCAACACTTTCCGCCTCTCCCCACGTCACTTCCGGGAGGAAGTGGCGTGGGGAGAGGTGGAAAGTGTTGATTTTTACATAAATTAAGGGGAAATTGTATGCAAATGAGGGCCGACTTGGCAAACGGACATCCCAAACTAGTAACAAAGCATTCGTCGCATTCTACTCGGAGAACTTATATTCTCCTGCGAGAACAAGTTCTCTGGTAGAATCTTCAATTTTCTGATGGAAGTGAAATTTTATCCTAAAATACTTACCTTTAGTGTTAATCCATCCACCGTCCATGCTCTCGCCGAACTGGATTGTTCGCCAAACGATTTTGAGGGATTGGTGGCAGTGCTTGCTGGGATATGAGCAAGGATGCCATCTGGAGGAGAGCTGAGGATGCTTCTTAGATTAATGTTGGGATACAGAGCATTAAATAAACGATTTAATAGAATAGGTAAGTATTTTAGGATAAGTAAAAATAATTGTTTTTTTTTATTGCATTTTTTTTATTCCTGTACTTTGTATTCATATTTAACACTGATATTGGTAAAAGCTGGTACCGTATAGTACTCCATTTGCGACTTTTGAAATGCTGTTTTTTACTTTACATTTAGCAAATTTCTCCAAATTCCTGTTTTGCAAGTCGACAAAAAAATAATGTATTGTTGCGCATGTAAGCCACACTCCCAAATAAGCTCCGTCCAGAAAAAAGTATTTAAAAAGTGCACCCAAAACACCTATTTTCTGTATGAAATACTTGTTATTTAAGTATTTATGATAACTGTAAAGACGTGAAAATGTTGATGTTAATTAATCAACAGTCGATCCCTTTCAGTTGTACTATCGTTTTTTTTGTTAAAATGTCCAGTGAGCAGCAATTTTTCTTATCCACTTGGAAGCCAAGCTTGTTTAAAAATATAAGTTAAATGTTTTTTTTTTGTAAATAACTTAGAACGGTTACAGCTAGTGACTTGTGGTTTGCGCCATTGGAAAGCTGACGAAAAAATATTTAAAATGGTGTATTTGAATGCCAAAATCGGTTAATCTTTATCTTCATGCCCGCATATCAACGACAGGTTACTTATTTTTACAAAAACATTTAGAAAAAAGTGTCTTATGTGTGAGACAATATGGTAAATAAAATAAAATGACTGGTTAAATCTGGTTAGTGGTTTTGAAAGGAATTGGCCTGTGAACCAAAATATATTTTCTACATGGCCTAACTTGCTTTCTCTTTGTTTTTAAAACAGGATTAGTGTTTCGTGCATTTGCGGAAGGACTTCGCCGTTGCTTGCATTTCCATCATGCCATGGTTCTTGCAGTTCGGCCTCGAGCCACTTTGTTGCAGCTGCTGATCGGAGCATCAAAGATCCGCAGGCAACTCCAGTAAGTTTTTTTTTTTTTTTTTTTTACCCTGAATAGATAGTGGCACACCTTTTAATTCCTCTGCTGACATTTACGTAACGAGGTTAACACGAGTGTTTATAACCTTAAGAACGTATTAATGTAGAAAAAAAAGATTGGGTAAGAAGATACCCTGCTGCTTACGTGAGACTTAACGTCAGGCATGGTTCAACTGACTCCCCTCCTTTTGGCAAAGCTAGAATTTAAAAGTTAGTATTTTTGAGGAAAGTGTCCACGTAATTATAAAGATAAAATTAGTTTTTACTTATCCCAAAATAGTTTACTTTCAATGAGCCCTCTCACTTCCCTGGAATAGATACTATTAAACGAAAAGTGAGTATTATTGGATACTGGATAGACAACGTAGATGAAGAAAACTTGCACAATTTCAAGATCAAAAGATAATTTGAACAGTACAATATCTTGCAAATACTGTTCAAATTTCTTTGATGTTGAAATTGTGTGTGTTTTCTTCATTTACGCTGTCTTCTAACTTTCAATGTAAACTTCATGACAATTTTAAATTAGATAGACAACAATGGTGGAGATTATTTATTTATTTATTTATTTATTTATTTATTTATTTGCTTGTACGACGTGGTACGACTTAAGAAATAAATGTGATGTTGTGCAGCCTATGGCTGATAAGCCGCTTCCTCAGGTTGTTACAAGGCCACAATACCCTAAATATGTTCGTGGGGCTGGAGTCTCAGCTGCTTCATGTCCTGCGAAGACCTGATTTTGCACCAGCCACCAAGCAGAAGAAGCCCCTGTGCAACTGCATTTCCAACACTATGGCTCCAGCCCGTAGGCCCAGGCCCTCCCAGGCAAGCCCTGACCAGCATGTTATGTGAAGCAAGGATTGAACTCCAACGAGTGGTCTGTTCCATCAGTATTACCTAGTCCAGCGTGAACAAACCACCATCGCGACAGGCCTGGGGGTTGGGCTCCTGTGTTGTAGGAATTGGGTATATTGCAACGAGATAGATGTCAGCCAGCTCCTTCCAGATGGCCTTGCGAAAGTCCGTATACAGTTTGAAGCCTCATATTCCCACTGCCTGCGACTTCACAAGCTGGAGTTTACATTCAGCAGAAGGTATAAAAAATCGTATTTAACTCTTTAGCAAAGCTCCGAATGCATCTTCCTCTGGTATCCATCACTAAAATCAGCTAAAAGTAAAAACTTGCGTTCTCCGACTCGGGGTAATCAGAACAATATCATCCGCAAAGATCACCACGTTTACAGCTGTGCCGTCAACTCAACAGCCGATGCTAGATTTTAAGATGTTGGACAGTTCGTCATGGAGAACGGGCCCAGTTCAATATCCCGACAGTTATATTCCCGACAGTTAATTCCCAATAGGTCAAAAACATACAAAAAAAAGTTGTATCAAGCCTACGCAGACGTAACAGCACAGTAAGCGTTTGTTATATATTTGAGTCTGTGTTTTAAATGAGTAAGATAAACTATGCATTGGCTAAAAACACTGACAAGTAATCTATATAACTATGATCATAGTTGTGTTTGTTTATTCTTGTTTTTGTTGCGTGTCTGCGGTGAGAATCTTTATTGAAGTCCGCCATTGGAATCTCGGAGGCTTGGGTGACTGGGCGATAGGCAACTGCTAACGGTGGTGTTTAATTTGTACGCACCTTCAACAATAATTGGCAGACGCAGTGACGTCACAGTATTTTCACGCAAACGAGAAAGCATAACCACGGTACTGGCCATACACGGGGAGGGCTACCCTAGTATCTTTAAATTTTTTTGTACATGTAAAACTTTGGCTAAAAATAAGCATTGGCTAAAAATACATACCAGTAATATCTTTAAAAATAATTTTTACATGTAAAACGTTCTGTAACAAAAAAAATTTTTTAAAAGAATCGTCACTCAGAAAAATGCATTGATTTGGTTGGGCACTTAGCAAAATGTTCGTCGCAGTACGGTAGAAAATATTATGCTTCAGGGCTTCTGGGTTTTCCCTATCACTGATCCAGCACCAATTCACTTATTACACGCAAATTCGGCAATATCGATATTTTTTATGCCACGCTTTTTTGCCATAAAAAAAAACCATAGTTTTATTCGAAGTTAATAAGTTGGATTTTTAGTTATCGGGATTTCGACTGTCGGGATTTTGATTGTTAGGTTGTTGACTGACAGGATTTAGACCGGACCCCTCGAGAACAAGGCAGAATAGGAATAGCGACAGTGGACTTACCTGCCATTCACCACACGTTGCATTAAACGGGTGCTACTGAAAGTCTTTCCAAGACATTGAGACTTGCCGTTCATAGCAGTTGGTGATCATGGCTGAAATGTTGGGAAGGAGCCCCGTTTTCAAAGAGCGCAAAAGTGCACGGCCTTATCAAAAGCCTTTGACACATCGGCAAAGCAGGCATAAATGCGGTATCCTGCCACATGAAATCTGCTTATAGCCTCTTTCACAATGCACACTACCTGAGTCGTGGAGCGCTTCCTTTTGAAATCAAAATGGGTGTCGCAAGTTTATGTGAGATCTTTCATACTCTTTAGCAGGGTCAGGTCAAGGAGCACCACAGTTGGGCACATCAAGGCAATGCGTCGATTATTATCAGTCACTGCTGGTTGGATCTGCAGTCTTATTTTTAGGTTTGGTAGTAAGAATGTCTTGGTGGCGAGCCCAGGACTGTGCACGTGGGCCAAGGCAGAAGAAAGGATTCAACCAACGTGGGTGTGAGCAAGAAGCCCGGCGAAGAGCAAGTGTTTCACATTCAGCTCCGCTTTGTGCTCTTTGGCCTATAAAAAACCCGAAAAAACTGCACACGTGCGGGATGGTGGGACTGGAGCCGTGACTTGCCCATATTTGACGGAGAAATTACGCTTTTCAAAGTTCATCACCTGAAAAGCGTAATTTCTCCGTCAATCATGGCAAGTAAAATTCAAAGTAAACTCCACACAGTTGTTTCAACTTGCCCATAGTTTTAAGGTTAAAATTTAAACGTTGCAATCCTTTAAAAACGGACAAATTCAGGTTTAATAAGCTAAATAATAAAAAGCGGGGGACTTTGTCACTTTAGAAGCGGAAAATTTGTGAAAATCAAACTTTTTTTTTGTATACTTCCTGTCATTTATCTGCTGTTGTTTATGCCATTTTTATTTGTATGTACATTTTTTTATAGAGCGTTAGCCGAATTATGCCTTTGCCCTTGCCAGTGCCCTTTTTGGCCGAATAAAATCCAGTTTCCAACAGGAATACATCTGTTGTCCTATTTGTACACTTTCACCCTGGAAGCCGTTGGCTCTGAATTGTACACTGTTCTTTTGTCTCTACTTCGAACAAGTTGTGCTCCTTATCTTAGGTAAGATTAAAATAAATTTAATAACTTACTATTGGCTAGTTGCATAACTTAACTGTTGGAGATCAATGCAGTGTTAACAGTCGACTGCTTTGCTTTATTAACTTGTGCACTTTCTGGAAGACTGTTAGCTAAAACAGTTGAAAATTTGTCAGAGTTCAGCATAACATCTGCTTTTTTGGTTGGGCGTAAGTTGTACTTTTTATCATGACCCGATCAGTCAAAAAATGGCCGATGCCGATCTTAATAAACCGATCGATGATACAAATCTTAAGAAACCGATATTATTCAAAACTTTCAAAATACATTAAATACTATAAACATATTGTGTAACTAGTTTACGACACCAATAAGTTTTTCACTACTTTTTGATCAATACTTATTTGAAGAACATATTCACACAAGTTTAAGCTCTAGACCATTATTTCTGTATTATTTAGCTAAATAAAAAAAATGTTCAACTTCCTCCGGGCCTGCCGTCTGTAGCTGTTCGCACGAAGATTCACAACATAAAAGGAACGTTCTCGCCACTGGCGAGCTTGTAATACAGAATTATGTGCAGTTGTGTTTAATACTTTTGCCACAACTAAAATATAAAAACGCTGCTTGATTTGTGAGAAAGCAGTTCTATGTCTGTTTAGACGGTCAGAAACTCTTTCAATACTGTAATTGTAAAATTGTCATTACTACCGATTTTGATGACCTGTCCAGTCAAGTGTTGGTATCAGTGGTGTCTTAATAGCAATCAATTTCGACATTGAAGATATTACTTTATTTTGGCTTGTATTCAGGTTTCTGCAGGAGTGGATGTATGAAGGTGTGTGCCACGACATCTACAGCGAGTTTCCAGTACTTGCTAATAGTGAGCACCTAGTGTGTCGGGATCATTGCTACTGGTCTAAAGGATTTTCTATGACATCCATTACTCCGAGTCACAGTGTCCCACTTTTTCTCAGCGAGTTAGCCAAAGATATCTTTGTTTGCGGCAAGTCGCTGGATTTGTTAAAGCTCTGTTTTCCACAGGTGAGCATTCTTCATTCAAATTTACTGGTCTTGGAAATATGGTTGCATTACTTTTGTGTACGACATTTGTAGAAGTCGAATAATGTAGTTGGAGGCGGAGTCTCTTTTTTTTTTGCTAATTTTGATCTTAACCCAACAAGGTTGATGTGAAAACTCTTAAACAGTGCACGGTCAATTCATTCTTAGTATTTAGACTCACTGGCACATTTGTGCTCTGATGTGTTTGAAGGTAAAACCGATGGATACTGGAGACGGGGTGTAAAGTATTCGTTATTTATTGTATTAGCGCTATTGCAAGTGTATACTGTATTTACATAATGTTACGAGCACTGTCACGGAGGAAGCCTGCCATGGAGGCGTGTCAGGAAGAACACCATTCCCTGGGAACTCTACCTACACAGGGTGAGTCAAAGTAACGACCTAGTGGATGTAGCACCCGCGTGACTTAGTTTAACCACCAAACAACCATCGATTTTTGGTCACCATGGAGGTGACTACATATTAAGATCGTCGAGGGGTGACCCCCACCCTACTCTCCTTAAATAAATTTTCCACTTCCGATTTCCTTACGAATAGAGCCTTGGTCCTAATTTGAAATATGTGCGGGCAGTCAAATCAATGCGTATGGAGAAAACTGCATGTAAATTGGTTAACAATAGCATGAGCTATGACCAAGACACAAAACACATTAGTGCACGTGTTGGCTTCAATCATGAAATGCTACCCTGAGCAGTTGTGTGAATCTGATCATTGCATGTAATAATTACAGTAAGGGATCGCAAATATAATGATGGTGATGAAATGTGCGGCTAGCACTTGTTTGTAGCGCATGTAGCCACTGGCATTCGACCTAAAGGAACCGGAAGTGGAAAATTATTTAAGGGGGCAGGGTAGGGGCAATCCTGCTTGATTTCAATACTTAGTCCCCTAAGTGTCCACAGAAAGGATTTATTTCTTGCTCACTGATCCCAGGAAGGGAGGCACCACTCACTAGTTGATGTAGACAGTATGTTTCTAAGGCAAATAGCACAATTGTTGAAATATTTCTTCAAACTCGACGGACGGTTCTAGGTCAAGCACCAGTTTGTTACATGTGCTACAAACACCAGCACAAACATGTGCTAGCCGAACCCTGATCAGTTTCGTTACGTTTGCTATCCTCTTGTGTGATTTATTACATGCAATAAACCAATTCACACAACTGCTCAGGGTATTATTTTATGAACGGATGCCAATATTTGCACTAATGTGTTTTGGTCATAGTTTGTGCTATTGTTGACCGATTTACGTAATGGTTTTTGTATTCACCATAAATTGACTTCCATCACACATCTTTAATTGGGACCAATACCCTATTCCTAGAGGAACTGGAATTGGAAAATATATTTTAGGGGGCAAGGTGGGGGCGGAGCACCCATTGATGATCTTAATATATATGTAGTCACGCTCCGTGGTGACCAACGATCGTGGTTGTTTGGTGGCTAAACCAAATCCTGCGGCTGCCAAATCTACTGGGTCGATACTTTTAACTCGCCCTTAAACACCACCACGGGTGACATCTAGTGACACGCATGATAACTAATATTGCAATAGTGACACGGCCTGACAATTAAGCATGCAGGACATGCTCCACCACCCAGAATTTACCGGTAGCTTTAATAAATGTGTTTACTTATGCTAATGATTGGTTTATTATTTTTTTTTTCTGTATGGGGTTGAAAACCTTGAGCATCCGCTACTGCAAAAACGAGTTCTAATCCAACACACTACCTACATGATGCAGGATACTGCTGCCAATCAATTGTTAAGACGCATCTCAAAGAAAAGTAGTTTAGGGGCCACAGTAAGTTATGTGGGAAGGTTCACATCTGTAGAATTTGACTGTTGGTTCAAGGGGTGACCAGCGTCTATTTTTTTATTGTTCAAATAATACGAATTGTGTAAATTCGACAGACATTTTAATGTGTATTTCTTCGCTTTATCTCTTTGCTGCATATTAACATTTTATATATACGTTTATTTTTGGTAAACGTTAATTATTTTTTAGTCTCGTTAACGGTAAAAGTTTAAACGGTTTTAATATTCAAAGTAGCAAATTTTGTGGTTTTATATCTTTTAAACACTTTATCTTTTCTAGTGCCATAAAAACAGTCATGGGTTGGTGCAATCTTTCAAAATCTAGCTAGTATTTTTATTGTGGTGGACTACTTAAATATCTTATCAAACTGACAGGAGTCATATCATGTGTCCAATACAAAAAAAATATGTTGAGTGCCCCTTGAACCCACATCAAAATACAAATTTCTTAGACAGAACCTTCCCACCCAACCTATTGTGGCTCCTAGACTCAAGGTGTCCTAGTAGAGTGAGTGAGTTCAAGTGGCTATAACCCTTTCTTATAATTTGTAGGACTTAATACGTGTGTTAGCTTTCAGTGGTGACCTCTTCCTTTGTCCACAATCACGAATGGCTACCAACCTACATTTCTCCATTACCGGAAGCCTGTGAATTCTCCTCCATGGAACGTCTCCGCTTCAACCCAGGATCTCAACTTGGAAGTGGCAGCTGCCACGAAAAGGTGTAATTGAAGTTTGCCAGAACTGGACAAACTTCTACAGGCCAGTCTTCTACAGCCCCATCTTTCTCGTCACAAAGAAGATGGGAGAAAATCGACTCTTCTTCAACCGGGAGATCCTGAACACCTTCATAAGCAACTCAAGCTTCAAAATGGGGACTCTCGACACAATTCAGAATTCAGTTCAGCCTGGGGAATTTACGCAATTCATTGATCTGGAGGACTCTATTCTCTACGGCCCTTCTCACCCCGATGTCTTTCACCTGTTCAGATTCGTCCTCGGCGTTAAAGTTCATCACTTCAAAGCCCTTACTTCCATCTCCGAGGCAAATTTTGTGACTCTTCATTCCGGAGGCGTCAGGCACACCTATTTAGATGACTAGCTTCTCTGCAACAAAGACTCCCAAGAAGATCCTGTCCAACCTCCTCACATGTTTTCGTTACTGATGCTATACATATGTTTATTTCTCATCTGTTGCGGACTATGAAAACGAGGAACTTTGCATTTCACCTTGTGACTCTGTTGACCTCGATCACACTTTTAAGCTTTGTTGACATTTTATGTGCCTTTTTATGTGACTACTGTTTGAGACATCTTCAATTACCAGTGCATCATACTTTAGTATCGAGACATTTAGGTACTGATTTATTAGCCGTCAGTACAGAACATTACTCGTCATGCATCGTAGATCACGTGCCAAAGGAATTCCGTTAGAGTTTTTGGGGTGGTCCGTCCGAAACCTGGCAGGCCTCCAAAACCTGTTGGACTCGATCCACCATGAAACCTCGACTTTGTACCTCCAGCTCAGCTATGCTGTTTTTCTGCCTGAATACCTGAGACGCCCCGATTATGCCAGTGTGTTTTGTAGTTTATATTTGAATGAATAAGTGCAGTTCTTTTCCATTCTGTTTTGGTCGTGCTTGTACCTCTGCGTTAGTGATGGACTACGACGTTTAGACCACCCCCGTTTATACCAAAATATTTTGTAGTTTATTTGTCAATGAATAATGCCTTCGTACCTCTGCGTAATTAGAATTTTATTCATTTTCACTTTCCTCAAAAATGCTTCCTTTTAATTTGTACTTATTTCGTTGAAAATAATGCTCATGCCCAAAACATTGTGCATTGCCTAGCTTCCCACCATTGTTGGCTTATGGTAATGTTTGTTACAATGAGCAATACTTGAAAGTTGGGTTCTATACCGCTTTACGATTTTTTTGTTTCAGCACCATCTTTTCAAAGGAGACGAAGTTAGACCAGTGCTGCAGCTTACGTTTTCTGCATCCCAATTAAGTTCCGTGGAAACACTCAGCAGAGCTTACATGGCACACATGGAGGCTGTAGCAGTAGAAAACCAAACGACATGGGAACAAAAGGAGCAGCGAGTTGCTCATGAAAAAACAGTTCGACAAGAAAATGTACAGAAAGAAGCTGCCCGTAACATGGAAAAGCTGCAAAGTATGTTGTCATCAGAACTTGTACAGTTTAAAAGAAAAATTAATAGACTGTGCTGAAGTACCGATACTAGTACCGTAACCGGCTGTCAATACCAGTGGTACCAGTACCGGGTTAGTTCAGAGAAGTACCTGAATTGGCTTTTATTTTCCTGAAATACCAGAACTTTTCAGGGACAGGCTTAATATTGGAGTTCATGGGTCCTTTAGTCTATTAATAATTGGTATCAGCACATAATCAGAACTGCCGGTATCGTACAGGAATCAGGTTAACGAGAATCTGTATCGAACGGGTATCGGTGGAAAAATGGTACCAGCACAGCCTTATAAATGCTTTATTAGCACTTAAACTACTTAGGCATATAATATTGGTCTGCAGTTTGTTGTAGGTAGTTTATGCTTTATCTTTGTCTTACTGTTTTTCTTTTTCATTACTGCTTTATAAAATAGTACGGCTGTACCGAGCTTTTCGACCAAACCGACAGAGCGTTAAATCGGCTAATACCGAACCAGTCAATACTTAATCCGCACTCAATTCTGCAGTGTTGTCCATGTATAAATGTTGTCCACTTATAAGTGTTGTCTGTGTTTTGGATTAAAGATAATTCTAAGCAAAATTCTGATAACATTTATCAGGGAGGTGCTTCAGAGATATCTTCAATGCAATGAAACTGTTTTACTTTCTTCTCCTTCATAATTTCTAAAGGAAAAAAAAAAGTTATTAACTTTGGATTTATGCCATTGCAAAGCTGGCAAAAATAACCTAATTGGTGTACTGCATTCTATTACGGGAAAAGCAAATTGATGCTCAGTTCATTTTTGACGAAAATTAACCTCGCCATACAATCGGCCAAAATTTATAAGTGTGTAAAATGGTAACCCATGTTCTTATACGGATTTTAATTTATTAGTTTTCAAGTATGTATCAAGTATTTATATTGTGTCTCTCTGGTCCTGTCGAGTTTGCAATAGATCACCAGTTCAGATCACAGATGGGGGGGGGGGGGGGGGGGGGGGGGGGTTAACGGACTCATGAGGATGCTGTACCATGCAGACTTTAAGTAACACTGTTCACCACTTGAAACAATTTTTTTTTCCTTTTACTAATTAGAAAACATTATGGATGCAAAATTAGCATTGGAGGAGAAAAAGCGAGTGCATATGGCCGAATTGCAAGAACAAATTCGTTTAGTGAGAGAGCGTAAGAAATCGGAGCGAGAAAAACAAGAAGCTGACGAAAAGGCGATGCAGACAAAGTTGGAAGAACAAATTGCAGAAGATAAGCGCTTAGCAAGGTAGGTCGTTGTAAGAATTATCGTTGGCAGCAAAGATAACTTCACAGACTAAGAAAAATCGAAGTTGTCCGACTTCAAGCAACTTTTATTTGATATTGGCCACGTTCTGTCTTTTAGTCTTCATGCTGCTTGTTGCATTACTGACTGGCTTCTTAAATGAGTTGCTGTTGGTTTACAATACAACACAAAAAAAAGTAACACCCAAAGCTCTTTAGTAATGAAAGTCCACAGAAGGAAAAAAAAAAATGGAAACCAACTAAAACTAATAAAATAAACAACCAAATAAAAATGTTACAAAAAACCACTCCAAATTTAAAAGTTGAGTTGGTATTTTTTTTTGACTTAGAAAAGTAAAAAAAAAAAAGGGTTCTCATAAAAAAAAATTACAAAATAATGTTCATCATGTGGAATATATAACGACCTTGATAACAAAACACACTGTTTTGTTTAGTCAGTGGCTGGAGGGATTTATTTTATATGGAATTTACTTTTATTTCATCTTGATGAATATTCATTAATGTTCTACGTAAATTATCGGTGAAAACCAGTTCCTTTCACCTTCTTCAGACTTCACAAAAGTAGTTATGTCATGGCTCACTAGAATTTGAATCGTGCCCTGTCGCTGCAGTGCCACTGATCCCTACGTTCGTGTGTGGCAAAGGCTGAAGAAGGTGAATGGGACTTGCTTTCACCAAAAATTTACGTAGAACATTAGTGAATGTTCGAGGTGGAATAGTGTAATTTCTGTTTCTAATATTATATCTTATTTTCCATCGTAAATGGTGCTTGCCTGTTTGTCATTAGCTGGAGGGATGCAACCATTGTACTTTGGATGTTCTGTAACAACGGTAAAATTGTGTTGACACTCAAACTCAAAACAATTTTACCGTAGCTTGAGGGATTCTTTAAAAAGCTTTACTAAAACGTAACTGAGAACTTAATTCGAATGTCCACGAATAAATAGAGGGCATGAAGCATCCATCAGTTTTTGCACCATGTTTAGCCAATTAACTTTTTCAAAGTTAATTATTCGTTCAAAGCAAAATGTATATGCTTATTTTGTTTCTTTTTTTTTTTTTTACTTTGAGAGAGATGTTTTACTAGCATTCACATAGCTATTGATCCATAGCTGACAGTTACAGAGCAGATGGCAGTCGTTAAAATTACAACTTTGCCATATCGCAAAGAGAACCCAAAGAACTACGTTGTCAGTTGCAAAGTAAACAACATTCAAACCCTGCTCTATGTATTGTTTGTTGGCAGTTGAGATTTGTAATCAGCTCAATGGCGAAAGCTCAATGGCCGAGTTCAATTTTAATGGCATTCACAGCGCACATTGAAAATGCACATGATATTATAAATACACATTTGTCCTGATTTGCAATTGTCGTTGTGCAATGCATTGCAAAATTATTATATTGAAATGTTAATTATAGGTTGGCACTTGAAAAACGGTATGCTGATATGAGTGAGGATCTTGACAGGCAAGAGAAGCGTTTAGAATGGCGAACCCAACGTCTGCAATTCTATTCCGAACGACAAGAAATGTTGCAGCGAGAGGAAGAAGAGTATGCTGAAGCACTAGCTGATCATGAATCCAAATCTAAGCTGGAATCAACAGCTGTTGCTATGGAAACTAGCCCAGATTCAGGTAAGAACTAAATGGTACGACTGTTATGATGCCACTTTTTTTTTAATCCGATACTGGCAAGCACAGTATCGGCAAAACCGATCTGATGCCGATACTTCCTGTACCAATAGCAACTATTGAACCAACGCAATTGGCTTGGGTAAATTAAAACTTTCTGAACCTGTAAACCAGTGGTGATTATTTAAACTGATAGACCAAAAAAAAAGTGAATTTTTAACGAAGAAAGGCAAAACTTGGGGGTGAACAAAATATTATGTATGTGTCGAACAACCACAAGATAAACAGAGGGTTGTATAGCATCAGCTGAAAATGTATTATTCCGATCTGATACCATCGTGTTGGCTTACAAACCGCTATACAAAATGCAAGCATGAATGTAATAGGTAAAATATTAAATTTATTGTTTAAATTTTGTAAGCAAATTTGTTTAAAAATAAAAATGCTGAATAACGATGTTTAAGCAAATTTGTATTGTATTTGCTCAAAATATCGTGTTAGCCTGTCAGTGAATAAAGAAAATTAAAAAAAACCAATTGAACCAGTTTGAATGGAACAAGAATTTCTGTTTTCTCCGGAAGCCGAAACTGAATCGGAACACTACCGGATTATCCAGAGCTGAATCATACATAACTTGAACCTGAACCCAATTTTGTGCAGTTCGACAACCTGGTTTATTGTACAGTGTTGACGAAAAAATGCTGCATCCACATACCGGAAAAAAAGAACCGGAATAGTGATAGAAAAATAATACCTCTCACCCGCATCAGTTTGTTTTTATACCATCTACAAAAAAAAGGAAGGATAAAACTAGAAGGTAACACACATCCCCCTAAAATGCTTGAAGGTCATAATCGTGAAATAGTGGAGTTGACACCGATTACTTAAAATATGGTCGTTTTTCTGCTACAAAATTAACTATAAGCTGGTTGGGAAAACAAATGCCTGCACTGGCAGCTTGCTATGCTGACTGGTGCCTTATCCCCGTCCCAAAAATTAATAGTGGGACTCTTTGTCTGTTTGCACCTGCTGGGAAGGCTCCTCTTCTCTTCCCCGCCCCTCTTCACAACGATTAAAAGGATGAAAAAAATCTGCCTTTCCGACATCCTTTAAAAAGGTCCAAATTAAAATCCACCAAAAATCCTTCAAATCTTCTGATAGATGTACAGAAGTAGTTTAGAAAATGGGTTATGCTTTGTTTAATGCCCATCCCTGGATTTTTGCGTAAGCCACTATTTATGCTACAGTGTTATATCAAATGACTGGCCACAACAAAGGCTGACTCAAGCTGTAGTTTGGGTGGAATTGAAGGATTAACATTTCAATGCTGTCTGACAAGTGTGTTGTACAGGGTTCGTACACAGTCTTGAATTCCTCGAAAAGCCTTAAATTTGAAAACCCAAAATTCAAGGCTTGAAAAACCTTAAAAATGGGAACTTTTGTTGTGAGAGCCTTGAAATGGCCTTGAATTTTGTGAGTGTATCACGTTTAATATAAATATTGCAGTTAATACTGTAATAGCAATATTAATGTTGGTATAAATGAAATAACTAAATGCAAATATGTGAATGACGCTTTCTTCGGAATGCTGTAAGCGGAGACAGGACATGTAATGAGTGCAATGAATTTGTGCCAGAAGGGCATAGTACAAGTACTGCTCCACTGGTTGTTGCTGTATTCCTTCTCCTTCCTTGTCCATTGATGCGAGGGAGGATGGATATACAGTACTGTTCATAGAGGTAATATTGACAAGTTAATGTAAAAAAAGCCTTAAAATTTACCTTAAAAAGCCTTGAAAAGGTCTTGATATTGGTTTCGTTTGTTGTTTACGAACCTTGGTTATACTGTACAAGCTGTACGGTTGCACTAAGGTTTTGATACATTATTTGTAGTACTCAGGTCGGTTTGGATTATTTCACTACGTAGAGGGGATAATTTTGGTAGAAATTCCAAAGTTATTCGTACGTAATATGCAAACAAGAATGTGCGTGCTCACTTATCACCTCTTCCTCACTTCACAAAAGCAGTGGCTCGAGCCAGGGTTGAATTTATTAGAGACCTTCAACATATGAGACAAACATGGTACATAACTGCTCATTGTGTTCAAAATATTAAAGGTTTAACTCACTCAACTTGGGTTTGCACGTTGGCGAATTTTCGATCCTTTCCTCGGATTTCTTCAGGCCTTTTAAAGTTATATACACTATTTACACATGTTTCATGTAGATGTTTTTGGAGCGCTACATCCCGTCCTTCTTCTTTGCTCGTGGTGGTTGGTGGTGGCCGTTCTGTGAGTTTGAATTTAATTGTTTTATGGCCCCTGTTGGGATTGGGCCGGCTTGGGTTTTCTTCAGTGCTGGGATGGGTTTTCGTTGTAGGTAGTGGGGAACGAGTGCATTTACATTTCTGCAGGCCCCTTTGATGAGATTGCAGGGGGTTGGTTTTTGAAGATCTATGGCGATGGATTCTAGGGCTAGTCTGGGGTAGAGCTTCTTCTCTTTAAAAAGGATTTCAGTGTTTTGGAAGTCGGGAAGGTGGCCTGTGTAAACGAAATGTACTGCTAGCCCGTCATTTAGGTTGAATTGTTGAACAGCTGATTTGTGTTCAGCATTTCGAGTTTTAATCATGCGTTTAGTGTGGCCTACGTAGGTGATGGGGCACTGTAGGCATGGAATGCGGTACACAACATTGGTTTGTAGGGTGGGGTGGATGGGTGGTGGTCTTGGGTCGAAGTAGTGTTTTTATGTTGGGGGGGTGTGGAGAACCTTGTGCGGATGTTGGCCTCCTCCAGGATGCGTCGGATGGGTTCGGAGATAGATTGCAGGTAAGGGATGATGACTGTTTTAACTGGTAATTCAGTATTTTCTTTTTCTTTTGAGTGTGCTCTAGAGGCGGGTGGGAAATGCACTGGGTAGTGGTTGAGCCTGAATTTTTCTTTTACTTGGGAGGTTGCTGAGTATAGGGTGGTAGGGTCCATGGATCGGGTGTTGGCGCGTTTCATTTCATTGTTGTATAGTTCCTTTTTGATGGACTTGGGGTGGTGGGAGGTGAAATCGATGGTACGGTTAGGCCGTGAAAAGAAATAAGTTTGTTTCTCGGGTATTTTCATTCAAAAAGTAACCAGGCCACCAGGCTTTTTATTTTATTTTTTTATTTTATTGGAAGTAATGCAAGTCTTACTTTCAACTGCTCAAAACACTTGCAGTTTAATTTTACGGAAAAACTTGCAAAACACTTAATTTTACGGAGCTGAAAGTGGTTAATTTAGGCTAAATAATACTTATTTTCAGCTAACTGAATTGCTTTCCCTTGTAACGGTAATAAATTTAGCTTGAACTAGCAAATAAAAAGCATCGACAAGGGGCAAATGTGACCACCAGGCAGGGCATGAGAAACGACTAATTTTTTTTCCTAGCCTTAGTTTGGGTTTGGTGTATATAACTTTAAAAAGATCCGAGGAAAGGATCGAAAATTTGCCGACGTTCAAACCCAAGTTGAGCGAGTTAAACCTTTAATATTTTGAACATTATGAAACCTCAACGTAAAATGCCCCGTTAAGTGTTGCAAGCTTCTTACTTGTTCCAGCAACAGTTTTTGTTACGATTTTTATTTATGGTAGGCTGCAAATCCGATCACATTCTCAGTTAATCGTAAAGGGTACAGTCAAAAATGTAATATAAGCAAAAGTGGCAATCAAAATTCACCGATATGGTTGGCTGTTCATGTTTGCAACATTTGTTTGGCAATTGTGTAACAAGGCCAATATCGTTTGCCATACTCTCTTGCTTGGCTTGCAGAGGTTTCTAAATTGTCTAGTTTTAACAGTTTTTTCAGAGATAAGGATGGAAGAATCTCCCGATGGCTCAGAAGTTAGCACATTGCCTGAAGTGGCGCTAGAAGATATTGAACTAGTGTTGGGACAAAGTGATGACAACCAGATTACAGAGAACGAGCTTGTAGGTAAGGTGGAAATAAGTTTTGCGTTGACAACAAAACCATCTTGAATGGTGGTAACATTCAAGATGCTTTCAGATGTTTTGTGATGTGGTTGCTAGAGAGCTACCAATGTTGGCATAGGACGTTGTATATAGGCTGTAAATTGGCTACACCATGGTTTTAGACAGCACGTGTTAAAACACTGATTAGCCACAATTTTACTACACATTTTGGAAACTAAATTTTTTGGCCTTCATTTTTTTACTTCATGATGAAGGTAACTAATTTCACTCTACTACCTAAAAGTCGGACCACTAGATCAGGTATCCGCCGATGTTATTTCAGCGTTGAAATTGGACATTGGGATCGGCATTTTAGAACATCGGTGTATCATGAACCACCTCTTCAATCAAAGACTTAGCAATTAAAAAAGTAACTCTTCAATCAATGATTTCGGACTCAGAATCCTCACTTATTAGTTTCAAGGACCATGGCCCCCCTGCTAGGGCTGCCACTTCCGTTTACGGGTAACAGCGAGTAATTGGGCACTGTCCATGTTTCTAGACAACTTTCATTTTTCGAAGTGTCACAATTAACGAACGATGTTTTCGAAGTGTAATCGTAAGTTTGCATTTCAGATGTACTATTGCTTTGCATGAACAACAGACGGCTGTTTACCACCGGCGATTATGCTTCAGAAATGTAACCATTAATTAAAAAAATAATTTTCCAATATTTTTTATGTAAAAAAAATTATGGCATTTATAAAGAAAATCTAAATGATTAAATGTTTACGCGCTCAACACGCGGATAAATGTTTAATAGCACACACCAACTTTACAGCTTATTGTAGAATATCCTCCGTACATCCTCCATTTGTAGCCCGGGGTACTAGTTAAAAATCAAGCTATTTTGACCCGCTTCAATTAGAGACCCAGCTACAACTAGAGACCGGCTACTACATATTTAGAAAGAAAATTTACGGGATCAATACATGCAGAACGTGTGTCTGACATTAAAAATTTTAAGTAATATCACATGAATGCTTTTACCATTATGCGTTAATAAACCTAAATATGGCAGTAACCAGTTTTCAAAATCAAGCCATTTTGACCTGGCTACAATTAGAGACGGCTGCTGCTAATTCAAGGATGGAAAAACCCCCGGCCACAAAATAGAGGATTTACGTAATTTAATATTCTGTAGAGTACAGTTCAACCTTATTGCTTTAGTAGTTGGCTCTGTAGAAATGAAACATTTTAACAAACTTTAAACAACCACTTCTGCATGCATTATCGGTTGAGAGCCTTCAGAACTTTTGCGCAAGGCGGTACGATTGTTTCTTGTTCTTGTGTGAACCATGTTAGAGACATGGTTCACACGAGAGTGGAAAACTTTTAATTAAGAATGCTTAAGAAATGTTTCCAGACCTTGAAAGTGCTTGCATTTTTTTTTTTACTTTTAGTAAAGTGGGTGCAGCAGTTAGAAATATTAAAAAACTCGAGTGCTTTGGTTTTGTTTTCCAAACATTTAATAAACTTTAAATAAATGGCCATGGGACCAGAATTGCAGCGTATCGGCTGCCCCATGAACTCGTGTCAACTTACGCACAAAACTTTCCTTTATGCTTTCAGAGTGACTTGGTAATGCTGACAACAATTTTAAAAAATTCACTTTTTCCTTATTTTTCCCATACCCTAACTGAAAATAGCATTTGCTACATATACGATAGACTAGGTCGATGGAATGCAACAAATTAGTTTCACACTGGAAAGTGAACGTCAGTTGATGGAAGCAAATATCGTTAAAAAAATTAACTGTAATAGGCATAGTGAAAAAATTAACTGTAATAGAAATAGTGAAAAAATTAACTGTAATAGAAATAGTGAAAAAATTAACTGTAATAGGAATAGTGAAAAAATTAACTAATAGGAATAGTGAAAAAATACTGCTTGAAAAGTCTATAAAAGGTATGGAAAAATCGTTACTGATAATTTGTGCAAAACTTGTGTAAGTGGGTCATGTCTTGAAAGGCTTTGACTGTAATGTCAGTTCTTTTTTGGGTTTCCTACGTCTGCTAAACCCCTACTGTTTTCCCACGTACTTGTTTGCCAGCCGATGTGAACATTTGTGTGATGTAATGATTGGAAATTCACTTTTGGACACGAGCACGAGTGTGTTTCTGTGGTGGAATTCATCGGCTGATTTTGACCATTTGCTTTCCAATTTTTTACCCTTCATCGTAGTTTTGGTAAACAATAATACCTTACTTGTAATGCTGAATTGTAAAGTTGTTGCGACATCCTACCAAGGGATTCCATGCTTGTAGCTCGATTGGTTCTGTTGTTACATAATAGCAGAATTGCTGTTATAACACGGTTGTTATTTGCGAAGATTTACGCCTAGTTTTATGTTTGCAACATCCCTGCAGCCACACTCATTTCAATTATGCTCAAACATCATTTCAGAATTTATGTTAAATGCTTGTTTATTGCTTGTGTTAGTATTGTCACAATCTTGTGTTTGTGAGTTATTTTAATGTATTTGGTTTCCATTGCAGAGGAAAGTGTGACAATGAAGAATATTACCAATACAGAATTGGACGGCCGAAGGAGTCGAGAGTCTGATATCACAGCATCTAACCAAAATGAGGACCGAAATGCTAATGTTATAAGCCGTTCACCAACTATTAAAGACTTCGGTCCTGCAGAACGCTCTCAAGACGCTTCACCAGTGGACAGCAACAGACAGCCAAGCGTAGGCGAACCATGCATGGTTACGGGTGCTAAACGTAAACGAGGGGGTGAAGATTCTACTGTTGTTCAGTATAATATTCAGAAATCCAAATCAAGAAAAGTTCGGGTTGCAGAATCTAAAGAAGTGGATTCTAAAGTGACTGAACGTCTGTCTTCAGGTGGGGAAAGAGCTGGTGCGAGCAAAAGAAAAGCCAATACCTCCTCTTCAGCGACAAATAAAAATAAAGGAATTCCCATTAGAAAGTCTGAAGCCCAAACACATATCTTTGTAGAACATGAAACAGTTGCTGTATTGCCTTCACGCCCAGTGGAGCCTGCACCTGTTTCATCCTCACAAACAGCCCGCCGCCCAGGGCCGAACAAAGCTAAGAAGGACTCTGTGATATCTCTTCCAGGTGTTGCTCGCAAGAAATCTAACTCAAGAACTGTGCCAGCGGAAGTTACAAAGTCTACACCAGTTGCATTGGCATCAGTACCCGAATCGCTGAAAATTGTTGGTGTTAACAAGTTGTTACAAACTCGCGGTTCCAGCGAATTTGGGCATTCATCAGATTCATCCCTTCAATTGCTGTTGTACAACGGCGATGCTGAAATAAGTTCGTCTCATATAATAAACAAAAAGAAAATGCTGTATTCGTCAGTTTCTCTGGTGGAGCGTCCTTTGGTTCCAGCAGCTAGTAACATTGTAGAACACCATTCGTCAGTGGCTTTAAGGCCACGACGTAGAAACGTCCATGGCCACGCTTCAGATTCTACCATTGAAAAAGTCCTTTATGGAGAGAAGCATGACCCTGTCATATCAAAAACAGGTAATTGTATTTTCTTCCAACATAAAATCAATTTCCCCCTGTGTACGTACTGGTTATAAGGGTCTCCGTTATAACTGGTTATAAGGGACTCCGTTTCAGGTTTCAACAACTAGAGTTAATATTGTTCTTTGACGTATAAAAGTTATTTTTAGTTATGAAGAAAGAACCTTTTTTTCCCCAAACTCGCGGTTCCTTTACAGCGAACTGTGAGTGAAGTGATTGTGAAGTTCCTTATACAGAGTGTAAACACCTGACAAATAAAATCGAAGTATATCTGCTTTTCAATTGCACTGCGAGGACAGTGTGCATAAACTGTAGGTGTGCATTGTTCGGTGAAAAATATCTATTCTGGGTGGTGGTTTGTTGTTGGCAGTGATTGTCTACTGTATTAAAGCGTATCGAATTATTGGTAAGTGTGGTACAGGTGTGTGCGTAGAATAATTTTAATTCGAGTAGAGGGAACCAAATATCAATTCAAGTTATAGTATTTTAGTGAACATAGTTTTGGTTTTTTTTATTTATTTTTTCAATACAGTATAACCTTATGTCCATATTTACGAAGGGTTAAGCAGTTGTAACATTGTATCTTAAAAAGGATGGGAGCTACTGATTTTCTGTGTAACTTTCATCAAGGCATTCACACGGTGTATTAACTTCACTGTCAAAATCGGTCATCACATTTTTACCGGAATTGAAATTCCAAGTGTGGATGCTAACACTCGAGCCGAATTTAAGCAGCTGCATACTGGGCTCAAGTTAAATTTTTTAGTATCGCACATGCCTAGTGAATCAATTTTTCCGACATTAATATTTAGTTACAAACAGGAAATAGTGTTTCACGCTCTTATAGAGTTCAGTGAATTTATAAGTTACCAACTGGCAACTGACAAGAACTGTATGTTAAAAGTGCAATGTTGAAGCTACAATATTTAAGTTCTGTGTTCTTAAAAAGGAGTGAGCTGTGTGTGATATGTAATGTGGGTAGATCACTCGATTAAGTTTGCATCATGCACAAACAAAAGTTTAAATGTCTTTGATGATAATGCTGACTAATATCTATTGTTTTTAGACTCCATATCGGAATTATCTAGCTTCCCAAGTGAGACATCTTCCCTAAACAGCCCCGTGATTCGTCCAGTTTTGTTCCCAGTCAAGCCCTACGAAGTGGATGTTTCGCTAATAGGTAGAACAAAACTTATTACCCATCTTGTGTTACTCTTGACCTATGAATTTCTGTTGCTTTATTTTCTTTTATCTTCTCAGTTGGAAATCATCTAGTGGATGTGATGTCTCCAATTGTGAACCGTTTAGCGCACAAGCAAGACGAAAGCCAAGATTCAGTTCACGAGTATCTTCCATTATCTGTTATAATACACCGGTCGCTATCGACTCCACTGCTGACACAGTAAGTGTTCGTTTGTAAGATCTTTAGGGAAGGTACGGAGTCATTGCATGAGACAATAATCAATACGGTAAATAAACAGGAATTGCATATACTGTAATTTCAAATAGACCTTTTGTAGGTTTTGGTGCCAAATTTTGATCATTTGTAAAAAAAAAAAAAAATAGCATTATTGTAAATAAATTAGTTTGTTCCAGTGTCAGGGATGTGATTCTTCATCCTTTCAGTTGAGTCTTGGTCTCGAGTCGCGGGTTGTGAAAAGCATTAAAGCACCTATAAATGTTATAAATCTATAAGTTTCCACCTTTTTCACTCAGAACGGCTCTCGTACCTCGTATCTCCAATTTTGTTGTTAGTCATTTAGGCCATTAAAATAAGAAAAGTTGGTTCTCAGGCCCTCCCGCACAGATTTTTTGACGGGAAATAAAAAAAAACGACGCGGCAAAAGTAGAAGTTACAAATCAAAAGGGTCCTTAGTAAGAAATGAAAATATAAAATTACCATTCTTGTCGTTAAATAATTGTATGGACATGTATGTGGTGAGCAGAATTACACGATAGTGTTTTTTATTTTACCTAAAGTAACAAATTATTCCCCAAAATGTATGTAAAAATAGGGCCGAAAAATAAAAAATAAAATTTCGCCCACCCGCACGGATTTCAGAAGAAAAATGCCCGAGAACCAACTTTCTTTTTTTAAATGGCCTTAGCGTCTTTGTTTAGTCGCAAACCTTAAGTGCCTAAAAACTTTTTATTGGGTTTATTTTTTCCCCAACAAATGGTCACATTTTGGTATTAATCCTCAATCAAAAACTCTACAAGTAGAATTTAGTTTACAAATTAACCTGTTGTAGGACTGGTCATCATAATGTAGAAAGTATACAAGGATATTAAGAAACTTGCTTTTGAATTTTACGTGTTATTTGTAATGTATGACGGGAGAATAAAATTTAAAAGTAAGTTAGGCACCGTTTCGTGTATCACCAACAATTTACATCATGAATTACTTAATTAGGCTGGGCCGGTACCTCTTTTTACTGATCCGATCCGATACCGATTTCGAAGAGAAAAATCTGCGGATACCTAATACTGATCATTGATACAGAGCCCCTAATGAAGAAAAAAATTTGTTTAGATTTATATTTAACCTGAAATAAGTGTGTGGATATCAGTTATTGTGGTTTTGGTATGCATAATCTATCTGATCGGGCTAGCCTTACCTTACTAACAAGTTTAATGTGGTAACAAAGTAGAAAAAAATGTGAATTCATTAGAACCAGTTCCCAACTAAATGAAAACTAATACTGAAGTATGTCTCTATATAAAAAAAAAACTTTTGAAATCATTGCATAAATAAAGCATAGGCCTAAATAAATATATTTATTTGAAAAAAATACTGGTTTAAAATAATATTGCATATGCTAACATCATTTAAAAATGCAAAACCCCAATAAGATTTTAACATTTTGCCTTGTAACTTCTAAACAGTAAGAACAGTAACTTCTACATGCAGTTTGGACCATTGGAAAGTGAAAAAAAAAACCTTCGAAATGTGTATTCAAACGTCAAATTCGGTCAACAAGAATGCAAATGTCGGTACAGATCGTTATTGGCCCCTCATTATTGTTTAATAATGAAGTTTATTTTTATTTCAGGATTAATCTTGTGAACAAAAGCATCACTGATTACTTCTTGGTGGAATTGGGCATACAGCAACACCTAGAAGCACTTCGCAATTTTCTTCTTCTGCACGATGGAGAATTTGGTCAAGTGTTGGCTGATCTTACGTTTGATCGGGTATGCAAAAACTCACCAATTTTTTTTTACTTTGAATGTTCAAACAATTCAGATCCACCTGTACGCTCAAATTCAAAAATAAATCAAATAGCCTCAGTATTTGTATATTTTCGCTAGGCTGCTAACACAAACTGGATGGAATGTTTACGTCCTCCTGTCTTCATCAGGCCTCCACCAAGTGTGCTTCTATTTACGTTTGTGCAGCTCCTCTATTCACGTATGTTCAGTGCGTCTGCTTTGTTGATGCACCATCACAAGTCCTATTCAAACTCTGTGGTCGTCGTAGCCTGCTGATTTTAGGAGGTTGGTAGTCGTTATCTCTGTCATCTCTGCTGCTTGGGTTGGATGGACCTTGCAAGTTCATAAGGGTCTTATCGTACCCCAACTCGTGCTGTATAGCAAGAGACTCGAGTCTTCTCGGCGACAATCACTTCTAGTGTTTGAGGCCAAGAGATTTGTCGTATTCTTCCAATCAATCTTGTCTCCTGTCCTCATGCAGTGGGATGCAATCATGTTGAGACTCCACATTATGTTTCGTGTCAACCATATGTTGTTTTACCCTCTCGTGCCTGCCTTGTCTCTCCAATGTATGCAGCATCTCGCTCACTGCATGGCTCATGATACACTCCTTCAATTCCATCAAGTGCTCCTCCTGGAACCTCACTTTCATCTCATTTGGAGCTAGGACCTTTTTTAGCAGCTAAGATTTAATGCTTCTTCCATTTTTCACATACGAACCAAAGCCGCTCTTGGGGAGTACATCTTCAATCCACTGACTCACTCCCCTCAGGTACGTGACACCTACTTCTTTCACTTCTTCTAATCTCTCAGTCACTGTTCTAATCCCCTCAGGTTGCGTGCTCCTTCGGTTTCCCCATCTCTACCAATGGCCTTCCTAATAAAACGATTTAACATGCCTGGTGGATAGCCCAGGTCCACGTACAGTACTTCCACTAGGTGGTGAACAAATGCCTCCGCAACTTCCTTGTTGATCAAGTGCCTAATTACTCGCGAGAACTTGTTCAAGGCATGGTTTCTTAGCTGCCCAATAGGGTGACAAGTTATATCATAGTACAATCCCCTTCTAGGTGTAGCTTAGAATAGGGACTGAACGTGAAGTGCACCAAAGAGAATTGCAGGGATCAAAACAAGGAGGTACCCAACGTGTACGACTGTACGTGCTGAAAAACGCCCAGCGATCTGCATCCTTTTTGTAGGAAATGCCCTAAGGCCACCCGCGCACTAGGCGGCCAGTGGTTGTCGCGGCCAAAAAACATGGCGATGTGCCGCACGACCATGTCAGTTTTCCCTTGAAATTTTCGATCACATGGTGAAAAAAGAACACGGAGCGAGTGTGGTCGCCCTTTGGTTGCTTGCACGTTGCCCGGGATGCCAGTGGCCAAGTGCGCGGTGCTACGTATACCATAAGCATTCTCGTTGGCCGCAGCGACCTGGCCGTGCGGCTTGGCTGCCGTGTGCGCGGGGCCCTAAGTGTGTGAAGTGATGTGAAGTGCGACCTTTGTTAGCTCCGTGGTCCCAAATACGTCAAACGTGTGCTATGCATTTGGCGCCATTCCAACCAGCAAAACTAATAAAGGAAGGAAAAATCCAAGCTCGACTGCCAACTACAGCAAATGAGTGTGGACCCGGATGCGCCGATCATTTTGTCTGTGCTGAATAAACTCGATATGCATTAGAAGAATTGTCGCTTTCAACAAGTTCTTTCAAAGGGATTTCCCCCGCAACGAAATTCCCTTTTATTATCTCAAAGCAACCTAGGCATCGTAGTTCAAGAGGCACGAAAATCAGCAGGGTCCCTCCTAACCATCCGTATGGATGTTATGTAAGCGGAAATCTCGAACTCCCTAGCTAATTTATTGTATTCTAAACTCCATGCTAAATGGATTTTAAATTAACAGTTTCAAAGTAGATTTATTGCAATCCTTCATAACAACAAAGAAGTTAATTGCCACTTCAGCAAAACCAAATCAGCACCATCTACCGTGACAAAACCGAAGTCGTCTTCATGTAAAGACTCGAAAAGATGACAGCTATTGCAGCACTTCCTGCGCATGTATCCGAACCCAAGAAAACAATAAGTGGGGATAAACTTTCAGTTAAAGTTAAGTCTGTTGAGAACGAAGTGACTAAAGAAAATAAGCTGACGAAAGAGGCAAATTTCTGACGATATGAAAAAATAGCACATTCGCAATCCTCTGCCCAGTAATACGCTTTAGGACTATGATAAGCGTCCTCACCTTCATCATTGAGTGAGCGTGGAGTTTGGCTCGGAACCTACACCACCGCGACATGCTGATGAGGCCGGGGAGAAGGAGGCTGCCGTTGTAAATTCATTTATCCAAGTGTGAAAAAGTCTCTGTAACGACACCCCAAAAGTAAGGCTGTGCCGATGCCACTTTCCCCGATACTGGTTCAATACCGGTGCCAGTTTCCCCGATTCCGATGCCAGTACCAGTACTTTTGGTCATGTGCAGATACTGTGCCGATGCCGATACCATGCCGGTGCCAATGCCGATGTCAAACGTTAACTTAATAGTCAACAGTGTTGATATCTGATAATTTAATTGTGTAACATACGTAACACTTATACAAAGGAATTGTTCGCTAAACACTTTATTGCTCAACACGATCATGTAAACATTTTATGCTTATAGGCCTAATTCTTTACTGACTTAGTTGCAGGCTAAGTTTTAGTAGCGTTGGGAACAATATGCCATATTATTAATTTACGAAAATGCCGATACTGGAAAAAATAAGCTGATTCTAGTACTTTTTCCAGTACTTGTTTACGCAGTGCTGACACCGGTACAAGTGGTATCTGCACAGCCTTACCCAAAAGTAACTATAATAAAAGTGAAGCGACAGGCTCAATTCCCTAGGTTCCTCGTCACTCGTTTGATGATACAGGGAAATATTCCAGAAAAGTTAAAAAATCGGTAAAAAATAAATCTTAGGGCAACTATGAGCAGTTGCTCATTGTGGTGGGTCAGTTTTGTGATCATGACACTGAATTAACGAACACCATAACTCCTGCAAGTAGCATAGCAGTAGCGAGTCTCGTAGCTGATTGCGGTGAAACAGCAGATCGCCGAACCGCACCTCATCGCGCAAGAAAGCATAACAGCATAAACACGACAGATCACTAAGGTGCTCCCAAACGTGGTGGGTCGTCATGTCGTAATATTACGTCGGATCACCGAGTTGCTCCAAATTGCCGAAACACGGCGGATCACACAGTAGCTCAAGTTCGCGGAATAGTAGCCCCTCACTGCGTTCACAGTGAATTTAGAACCTTGCTGAGCATTGAGACAAGGCGCCGAAAGATAGACATTCCAGGAGCAGCCTCACGCCTCTCCGTATTCGCTGAACCCTATGATTTATAAACGACATGTCCTTAATGACGGCGTGCCTGCATTGATAAGGAAAAACAGAGCAGCGCCACCGGCGGGAACTAGATTATTGGACATATGATTAAATAAATTTAATAGTGCATTGAAAAGTGTAAAGTAAGCAATTTTAGCGCGTATTACTGAAGGTAAGTATTGTAGGATAGTAAATACTAATTTTAATCAGTGTTAAAATTCCGGGTTTTTTTTTCCCTCTTGTCTTCTTCATGCTCTCCGTTTGTAATTTCTTCTATACGTAAGGGGCCTCCTTCCCCCAACTCGTGCTGGATTGCCAGTGAGTCTAGCATCCTTTGGTGCCTGCCATTTCTAGAGTTCGAGACCTCTAGTAGTGATAGGTACCTAAGGGTGCTAGAATCACTGGCAACCCAGCATGAGTTAGGGGAAAGAAGGCCCCTTATGATTTTAAAAGGCCCCTCAAACTGTACCATTAAATTCCTGATCAGTCACAAGTTTGGTGAGACTCACTCACAGATGCCATGAAAAACAAGAAAAGCGAGCAAGAGGTGCACTGCCCTCTAAATACAGCGGGCCACGACTACCACTGGATTTGAATGGAGATCATCATAAGACTCGATGTTGAAGTGTCTGCTGCAATAAGCCAATAATGTAAATACAAGAAATCAGAAAAGGAGAGCCTAAAAAAAGCAAGAGGACAAAAACATTGCAACTAGGTTCTGTCACCTGCCTGTTGAAAATTGACAAATACTGAACTGAGAAGTATTTTTTTTTTTAATTTGAGCATCGTCGTAAAAATGGATTACTTCTAACCTTAAAAATCATATGAAATTATAATTTGCTTAAAGCAGAATCACTGTTTCAGATGGCTATGGGAGTTACTCCTGCTGAGCTTCTCAATCCCGTAAGCCTCAACTCAATTCTAACTAAGGCATTCAATGCATCACTTAGTGCTGACGACCCAATTACGGAAAACTTCAGCTTTGTGATCCGTTCTATTCCTAAGGCTTTTTCATCATGCGGTAAGAAAAATATTTTGTTCTAGTACAGATTTTTGTTTCCGAAATCACATTTATCAGGATGGGGCACCAACATTATGAAACACTTTGAAAATGGTCACACTTCTAAACTGTTTCAGTTTAATGCACAGAATTATGTTGTGGCTAATTTTCTTCTGGCCATGTTTGACAATTGGCACTGTCTCGCACATCTCTTATTGGAAACTGCATCCATTCTGAGCTATCTCAACACACTCAACTAAAGACCATACCTAGAAATTATTCCTGCGTCCTGCATTAGTACGTCCTCCCCTGCTCCGCAGGAATACGACTCCCCTTGGCCACCAAAAGGCTTATCGGCTGTACCGACGTGATGCGGGGAAGGTGCATACATCCGTGCTCACCCTACTTGCGCCCCAATAGGTCGTGCAGTCAGACCGGGTCTCTTAAGGTCTGCTCAGAGCAGCTTCTTTTTTCGGGGGCGGTGCTCCACGAGTCCGCCCCATTTTTGCCACATTTCATGTTTTTTGGATGATGATAAACAGTTTTACCATATATTTGTGTTCGTGTCGATTCCTACCCTTGCTTAGATAAACGTTTTCTGTGTTTGATTTTGTGTCATAGTTTTAAATAGGGAGGCGATTAAATATTACATCATCTGGAAGAGGGGGAGGGAGGGGTTCGGCTACTGATGACGATTGCTGATGAAGGGGGTTGGCAGTTAATGACGTAAGCACCGCTATCCCAGTAAAGAGTGAAAATGCACAAAAAAAGTGAATGTACACTGAAAAGAAACCTGGGGGGGGGGAGGTAAAGTTAGTAATGATGTAATACTGGAGGGAGGTTGAGCAAGTAATGACGAAATACTTGAACGTTCCCTTGGTGGCAGGAAAGCCTAAGGAGCTTTAATTGTCGTATGCAGCTGTAGTTTCTATTTAAGCTGTTTAAGAAAATTTACTTTGTGAGACCAAGCAAAGTACAGTAAAATCTCTTTATAACAATACCTCTTACAACAATAAACCTGTTATAACAATGCTATTTTCGAGGCTCTTTAAGCAGCAATGTATGCAAAAGTGATTGTTTATAACAATAAACCTGATATAACATTTTACTTTCCAAAGACCCTTGGACATCGTTTATAAAGAGGTTTCACTGTATAGAAAGAAATGTTTCTTTGACAGTCAAAATATCGACAACGGGTGAAGTTTATTTTTTCCAACCTTATGAATCTTATGCAAAAATTAGTTTTCATTAATAACTTATCAGTGCTTTGGTGTATTGATTTAACTTCAGGGCCAATGAAAAGGTCTCGTGGAGACAATTAAAATGGCATTTGAAACATCAAAATCGGTTAGTAATTAAGAAAATTGCAGAAATTAGTCCTAAATTTGTCAGAAACCCTAAAAAAATAATTAATGCCGCACTTTTTAGGTGATGCGGCTTTGCACTTTAGGTGATGCGGCTTTGCACGCAAACCATCTTTTCAACTTTTTAAGCTGCAATACTAAAAAGTTATTTCCAAAGTGTTAACAAAGTCTTTTTTTTCAGCACCTTCTACACCTTTTAGTTGTCTTGATTTACACTACAAGCCTAGATGGCCTGTTAATATAGTTGTGACTGCATCCAGTTTGGCCAAGTACAATGAGATTTTCCATTTTCAAATGAGAATTCGGCACACCATGTGGGCATTGACAGATGTCTTCTTTTACCTGAAAAGAAATGGTAAGTTACTGAAGTTTAATAGAAAATGTATTTTAATTTATTATTCATTAACAAATGTATTATAAGAAATTAAGCATTACGAACCTGAGAAACCGCACTGAACCACTTTCAATGTTTTCAAGAATCAATTATATCCGCCACTCAGACCGCTACTTTGTCAGTTCTCACAAAACTTTACACTGCCATGCCGGCCGCCATTTTTATACTCTCCAACCAGCCTCTTAAGAAATTATTCACCACCAAATCGGGTAGCTTCGTAGCCACGCTGCTTGCTTGGAATAAATGGCGCCTTTCAGTTCAACTGTGAAAAAGATCGTGCGGAACGACTTTCCTATAGTAATGTAATAATCTTAGCTAAAGATTTTCCGACTGCACGCGCCAACGGCAAGGAAAAGACTGGATGGACTCGAGCAGGGTAGGGGGAAGTGGGATAGAGACGGAAGTGACGTAATTTTTGCATAAATGACTGCATTAATGAGCTAAAAACGCGCAGTAGGCATAGGGAAGATCCCATTATTGTAACACAATAAGGAGGATTCTGCGATAGAGAAAGGGAGACCTCAAAAATTGGAGACTGTGTTCTTGATCCTTAGAAGTTTTTTGAAGGAGAAAGAAGGCTAGTTTAAGGGAAAAAGTACCTAAGTATGTGAATCGTAAACGGGGCGAGTTTAGTAAATATGCAAAGCTATTATTTAAATAAACTTCTTGGAACGGTAATTCATATGCAGCAAACTAATGCTCGTACAGATGAACCAGCTCAATTTTGAACCTCACTAGACGTTTTTGACGGAGAAAGTAGACGGTTAGTTTAAGGAAAAAAGTGGCTAAAAATGAATTGTAAACGGAGAGTTTAGTATATATGCAAAGATTAGTTTGGTTTTTTTTTATTCATTAAGTGATCAGAAGGAAACTAATGGTAGTATAGATGAGCATCTTAAATCTGAGGCTAAGCTACGAGACCACCACTGGGGCCTTTCCCCTACTTGGGGGCATTTTTTCCTGGAGGAGTTTTTTACCAGGGGGCATTTTTTCCAGGGGCATTTGTTGGGGGAGATTTTTCTGGGGGTATTTTTTCCGTCACCTACAGGCAGGCAAATCACCAGTAGCAATCAAAGTTTGGATCTCTTAACATCCATTCTGTAGTAGTGAGCGAGCGGGCGAAAGTGAGCGAAAAATCGAACGGTGATTGTAATACCAGCCCATCGTAAAATGGGCATATCTTTCTCCCTAACAGTGGTATACCCTTTAAATTACCCTGGGTCTTAGGGGGTGGCAAAATCACCACCATGGGAAATGGATCATAAAAGGTAAAGCAGAAGAGAGAACGAAGCTAAAGAAAGAATTGGAGTAGAGACGTCAACAGTCAATCTGGAAGTTTTCTCCTATTTCGCGCACCAGGAAAAACTCATCAGTGCTTCGTGACGCCTTTTCGCTCCCAGTTGCCTCGACTCAAAATTCATCCCTACTTGTTCCCAGCTGGCTCTTCACTCAAGCCTGAGACCTATCTGCTGCAGCTTTGCAGGAAAGAGTATGGTGTTTCCATCTGACATTCCTGCTGAAGACTTTGATCGTTTTCATATCACCTCAAGGACTTACTAATAATGGAGCATTTGAGAGCAAGTCTGGTCTAAAAGAGGAGTGGTCGCAAATCAGTTTTTTCTAATGCTTGCATTAGGAAAACTTAGAGGTAAACGACTGGTCTTAACCATGGATGAAGAGAACCCTCGACCTGCTTCTTGACTTCTTGAATTCCGTGCAAGAAAAGTGAGGGTAACATAAGCGTCCAATTACTCATGGTCTTTACAACAGGAAACGGAGCTGGAAAGGCCCCTTTGTACTAGAGCACGAACCAGGATTTGACTAGAGTTCACGTAGGAACCAGGTTATCCTTCGCATCAAAACCTATGGAGCGCGAGAGAGAATTTTCCAGTCATTCATGAACCACTAAAGCTTTAAGATCCTGTGCTAGGCAGGGGACGAAAGGAAGGCTACACTGCCCCATATTAGGGGGCTCTGTGCTACTTACTACCTTTATGCTCCAAAGGATCCGAAGTAAAGACGAACCAGGCAGTCTTCTTCCTCCCCAACACATCCAGCCCAGGACAGACAATTGCAGCCTTGATGGCTTCCTGAACCTGCTACGAAAATGCCCATCAAAATCTCTGCCACCGACAACTGTGTTCCCTTAGAATAAATCCTTCATGCTGCCTCTTGGAAATGCGAGACTACCTTCACTTAGCATTTCCTGAGAGACCTGACTCCCCAAACGGGTGCTTTGCCTTTTCTCGGACTCCTCGAACATTAGAAGATTGAAGGCAACCGCTGGGATCCCACCAACTCACCTGGAGAGTGACGACAGCAACTGCCCCACCATTCAGTTTGTCGAAGTCTCAACCATGCAAACATTTAATTCTAGGAACAAAAACATTTACCCATTTAGGCTGGGGAGTGGTAAATCACATGATTTTTTTTTAATGCTAACCAAGTCGGGTAATGTGAAGTTAAACTTCTGCAACCAACTGGAAGTTGCGATATCAGTTTTGTTTTCACCCGTCTGTGATGTAGTTGTTAATATTTTCTTTTTTAGTTCGTCCAGTCCAAGGCACGTATTCACCTCAGTTCAACCAGCTGCAGCTTTACAGGTATGTTACTTTACAAACGTCTGTGGTATTAGTGTCGATTGGTTTCAGCCTAACTTTATCGTGTTTTGTTTCAAGGCATGATATGCACCATTTTGTAAGAGTAATGCAAGCATACGTTGCTAGTCAAGTCTTGCAAGCTGCTTGGAAGGATTTGGAATATGACATTGCAAATCGTGTCCGAAGTCTCGATGATCTTCATGCTGTGCATGAAACGTACCTGAATCGTGCCTTGCACAGGTTAGCCCATTTTATTTTGTCATTTGAGTTAGCGCCACAGTTACTGGTGCTTAATTTATGTTGAATACCGGAATATGTGTTACTTTATACTTGGTTTGGTCATAATTACTTACTGTTCAATAATGCCAGGATTTACAGTATCATGATATATATCGTAATATATATCACGATAATATCACGAAGCATTGATATATATTGTGATTACTAACAAAAACATCAAGTGTGCCATAAAAAAGAGGGTTATATGATTAAAGTTTCACGTTACTTGTTAAAATGTACACGGATAAAATTTGGACGATTTTTTATTGAAATAATCAAATATACAATTGAGAAAATTCCATCTGTTAAGTGCTGTCGTGCTTTACGTTTTAAATACATGATTGGTAAAGCACAACAGCACTTAAACAGATGCAATTTTCTCAATTGTACATTTGATTATTTCAATTAAGAATCATACACATTTTATCCGTGTACATTTTAACAAGTAAAGTGAAACTTCAATCATATAACCCCCTTTTTTATGTCACACTTGACGTTTTTGTTAGTAATCCGTGTACCGTTTGTACAGCTATGGCGTCGTGCTACAAAGGTTTATGCATGCTTTGTTGCTAGTCACTTTGAAACAATTCAACTCAGCTCTGAATGCCTGCATTTACGAAATAAGTAGGCCATTCTAAAGAAAAGTGGTTCGATGATAAGAATATTGGAAATAAACAAATAGCCTAAACCTTTGTACTGAGAATGTTAAAAACTTTAAATTGCATAAGTAAAGCAACTATTGAGTCCTAATTTCCTTAAGGATTTTTCGTTAGTCTACTGATACACTGACTACAGCCTAATTATTTTTAATGCTAACATTAATAGTCTTCACTCTGAATCTCCACACAAGATAATGCCTATCTGGTTAAAAATAAAATTGTGGTATATATAAAAAACTTGCCATATATATCCGTTATAGATTATTATCGTACGGTCCCTACCTTTCACAATGCTAAAAACGCACAGCGATATATCCCATATCGCCACACTAAAGTGTGATATGGATGCCATGCACAGTAGTGTCGTGATAAGACATTGCCAATACTTTCAAAGGTAGAATTCCTTAATAAAACCCATGTGAGAATTAATTTGATTTTTTTTACGTCACCCAAAAGTTTCCAAATAATGTTTGCTACAAAATAAAATCGTAGCCTACCTTCGTTCCTTGTTTGAAAAAAAAATTGACGCCCGTGCTCTTTTATTACGCAACAAA
>JAHWFP010045109.1:0-24234 GCA_023313725.1 Lithobius niger | reverse complement strand
GTTCAAACCGGCGTACTAGTACGCCACCATACCGCATTTACTGATGTGGCCGCTTGTCTGCTGGCATAAAGATAACTCCAGGCATGAGAAATTTCACCAAATTAGCTTGTTTCAGTTTTTTTGGTGCTGAGCAACATTCAGTAAGTTTTTTATATATATACATATATATACATATATACATATATACATTTTCCCCCCCCCCCCCGCCCCCTTCTGACTTCAGTTTTGAACTTATTTAAATTTAGATTAAATTTAAATGTAGGTAAATCTTGAAAGCAACCTTAACACGACTCTTAAAATGTTCAGCTTTTATCCCTTGTTAATATGAAATTTGGAAAACTCCATCATATTTTTTTTTTACTCAAAAATACATTTCAGTTTTTATTTGTTCTAGGCCACTCTCATGCCTGTATGAAGGATCATTTATGGTTAGAACTAGGGTGGTGTCTGATCGTCTTCCAACCTTTAACTTTAGTTCTTGTTTAATGAGAACATTGTAGGCAAATGCTGTCACAGTAGTTCGTCTGTGACAGTCCAAGAATTTCACCCCAACATTGCAATAACAATGGTTTTCGCTGAAGGTTTTTTTTCCAATTTTCTTTTCTGTTGTTGGGTACACTAGGCGTACAACAAAACAGGTGTGGGTTTTGATAATTAGTCAAAATTAGGGTATAAGACGATAGGCGTCACCCTTGTTTCAACTACCAGTAGTTGCAATCTAGATGAAAATAGTAGACCTGCTTTCTTCATTCACCGTTGCTGGTAAAACTCAACGTGAAAGACGAATTGATCAGAAACAAAATTTCCATCAACTTCGGATGTTCAGTTTCGGATGAATCAATAGCAGACCCCAGGTTCGTCTTGATACCTGGATGGTGATGACGCAGCCACGTTTTGTTTCCTTGACGACCGGTACGGTGCTGCAGCATGGACTCCTGTAAATCTAGGGCTGACTCAACACTTCAAACATGAGATACCATATTCGTACACATTTGCGTATGCTCAGCACGGTGAAAACCGACTACTTTTTTTGTGTCTCACTGTTTTTGAAAGGCTGATACATTCTGACCAAAACGTTTTCTGAATATAATCAACGTAATGATTGTAATCAATCATGTAATGATGTATTTTCATGTAAAAATCGTGAGGAAAAGCTTACCGCGCTATGCCAGCCTTTTTAATAGTGAAGACATCCAATATTGTTAAGTTCATTCAATATTTAGTTAATTCACGAAATACTTCTCGCTGTGTGTAAAAAAAAAACACTTGAAAATTGACTTCGTACATGACGCTTTTTGGTGTAGTTTGTGTTCACAGCTGGATTATTGTACAACGAATCCATGCTTTGTAGCGTTTGGACTTAATTCTTTTTTCTTTCTAGTTTTTAGTTTTATTCTTGACTCACAGATTCGTCCTTACATAGCCTCGCAAGCAAGCCACTCTCCCATGAAGAAAAATATTAAAGACGAAGAAACGAACCTTAAAGAGGGATTGCCACCAATTGATAGGCTGCAGCAGCTATAGCCATTTACCACTATCTAGTTCTGTCTAGCCCTCACTTTCAACAGACGAAGGAACACACAAACAAAATTCTTTTTATGAAACAAACAAGTCACGTGCCTCCTTAATTATTGAGTGTAAAGTTGGCGCGTCCACGTGCACCAGGAAGCAAGTGGTAAAGTTAAGCCTAACGACATCACGGGCGCATTTTTGTAGCTATCGACCGTTTTGAGGCACAGATTCTGAACCGCTAGATGGCCGCCATCTAGTGACAGTGATATCATTCACCTTGACCGCTTGCTGTCTGGTGCACGTGGACGCCACAACTTTGCACTCAATAATTAAGATGGCACGTCACTTGTTTGTTGAGTAAAAAGAAATTTCTTTGCGCATTCCTTCGCTTGTTGAAATCAAGTGCTACATAAAACTAAATCACGGTAGACGGCGCTACATGTTGCAACCTGTCATTCGGTGTAAATGCACCTTTAAGTACAGAAATGAAAAAAAAATCATAAGATTTGACAAGTTGAAACGATCCTTGACTAACGGCTTCATCTGGAAGACATGGTGAACATCGGGCTCATCAGAACTGTGGTGGCCGTCATCACGCTGCCATCTTGGAGTAAACATCTTAACTGCCGCCATTTTGTTTTGCAGTGTGCTAGCATCAATATAGTTGCTGTACGAAAGTAGCTGGCGCTGCACAAAACAAGGAAAAGAGATGGGCCTCGTACCTGCAAACCAGACTAAAAATAAGGGCCTTCGGTGCAGCACAAAAGCGCTGCAACAAACGGATGCCTTCCTTCAGTGCAGGATAAAACCTACTCGATTGATATTGTCACGTGTTCATTGTTGGCTGGTATTGACCAGCCATGTTTGTCATTTAATCCCATATTTTTCTTTTTTTTTTCTTTTGTAGATAGATGTGTTTTGCAGAAGCCATCGATGGATTCCCACTAAGTACCCCTACCTTGTATTCGTCCTTGTATTTTATTAATGTATGACATTAAATTAGACCAAGTTTATAAATATTTTGTAGGCCATCGTAACTTGCCGAAGAGTGCCTAACCGCAGTCTGCTTCTACTATTAACAAGAACAATAATTGTACTCCTATTCCATCGTTTTCCATTGTTGTAACCGTCGTCTATGTCACGAAAACTAACTTTCAACAATGAAGAGACTTCTTACCAAAGATTGCTCATTTTCGTACGATTGTTTACTTTTAACGTAAAACTAGTTACATCGCTCACTCCATTGGCGTCGTGTCGCTTTGCTCGAGGAGGTTTGCATGAACAAACTATGACGTCATGAACAAACATCATGACGGTTACAAACAAAACATCTTTGACGTTATTTTTGCATGTTATTTCGCCTATTTAAGGATCATAATATCAACTTACAGCAATGAAAATAGGCCGAACCGAAGCGCAATTCAATTATCTTTCATTTGGTCCTACTCCCATCATTGTAGCTGCCTTGATTCAAGAGGAGTAGAGGTACAAACAGTCAAACACACACGCACATGTGCACATCATATGTTTTTAATGATGTAGCTAGGGCCTTAGGGTTTCATCGGGCAGATGACCGGGAACGGTTAACGCTCGCTGAACTAAAATAGTAGCAGTACATTTTAGATTATTTCAGTAATGTTAGTAATTTAGTGGATGCGACATTCCTAGCAAACACAACACTATCATCGAGGATATAGAACTCGTTAGGCATAATGAGGTAAAATGAGCAGTCATTTCGGTTACGTATTTACAAGTGTTAATGGTGAATCTTAGACGTTTAAGGGGTTTCCTAACTTAAGTGAATAACACGAGTGGGTTTTGAGAACACATCAAAACAAACCACCAAATCTCGCAATATTCGGGTTCAGTCATTCTGAAGTTGTTTCATGCGTACAGACGGATAGACGGCAGGGGCATAACTACCGGGAAGACTGGGATGACAAAGTCCCCCAACGCTGGCGATAAACAGCTTAATACAAGCCCTCAGCATCTTCTGAGGACAGAATTGAATTCACTCTGAAGGAGCCTCCATAAATCATGAATGACTGCAGCTGAAGTAATTAGCAAAAAAAGCAACCTTTGAAAAGGTTTAAAAATTGGTTCAAAACTTGGGGTGGGGGAAACGATTGAGACTGAGTTATGCCCCTGATCAAGAATTTATAAAATTGGGGAGGAGAATTTGTAACTCTAAAAGTCCCTATTTAAACGCGTTAGATTCATTCCTATTAGTTCTGCGCGAGTTTCAGAGGGCACCACGTGTTCCTTCCGCTAATTTTTGCTCATTTTTCAGCCAAAATCTAAAGTAAACTAAATTACAACTAAACTAAACTAAAGAATGACAAGCTAGTTTTTGTTTAGTTTAGTTTAATTCTAAGCTGAATACTGAGTAGAAACGCCCACATACAAATAAACTTGGACGGAACTAATATAATTGGATCTAAGACGTTTCAGTAGGTGGTCTCAGTCATAAATTCCCCTTCCCAACCCTAAAATTCTTGCCCTGATTTACAGTTGGCCACACAAACGTAAATAACGACGCTAATAAAATTGCTTCTCGATTAGAAAACATCCCAAATAGAATGCTTTCCGGCACTTTAGTCCGTAAAAGTTAAAAGTTCTTTGCAGTCATGATGTCAATTACCTATTTACCGGTTATCGATAGTTGACGGACTATGATACCACTGCAAATAACTTACACTTTCGTAAATAATTATGTTCTAACGTTTTGGCCAGAATTTCTGTTCGGGACCAATAGCCAGTAGTGTACGCACTTTCATTTCACCAGCGATGGAATTGGAGTACAAATTAGTTATATGACGGTATCGCTAACAGAGTGGTAAGACTTGCATTCATCTGAGGGCAGCTGTTACAGAAAGCCGGCGTCGAACTCATGCTTATGCTTCTTTTTTTTTTATCTTTAGGTCATACGGTAATCTCTGCAAATTAAAACACTCAAATATTAAAAAATTAATTAATTTAATTTTCGGCTTGGCCCACTTCATGTTTTCTTCCAAAACGATTGTCCTTTTATCCTTCTTTTTTTTCTTTCTCTTTGTTAATGACTGTAATCTCTGACTATTTCTAAAACATGCATTTATACGTTTTCTAAACAATAGTTATGCGTTGATAATAGCTGTTGTAAAATCCAAGTAGCATAAGACATTTTGCAATGCCATTCAACGACTTGTGTAAGAAATTTTAAAATTATGGACTTTACGGACGGAACTCGTACTTACAAATATAGTTCAGAGATCCAGTATGAATCGGCTTTCAAAGTTTTTTTTTTTTTTTCACTTAAGTAATCACACCGAATTTTTCTGTTTTTCAGGTAATACTAAGCAGCACGTCTCAAATTACAAAATCCGTTTACTACGATTACCTTCGACCATGGTTGGGAACTGGATTACTAACCAGGTAATATCACTGAGTAGCTCTCTCGGGTTCTATTCAGCCAATGGGAAAGGGATATTAATGACATATCAGCCAATCACAGCCCTATCATTCTGATCAGCGCTCTGAATGGTCTACCGGGCTGGCAATTAATAAGTGATAATCGCTCTTGTGCACAGTGATAATCAGAAATTACAACTGGTTGGAACCGCAGAAAACCAGAATCGCCTGCTAAAACTTGCTAAAAAGGCTCTATTAATCGCTTGTTAAAGAATGAGAAGCTGAATTAAGTATGTGAGATTAGGTTAGGTTAGAAGTTTTTCCGAGGGGACGCTGACTGCAACAACGACTTCTGGTTCTGACTGGTGCCATGTAGTGAAGACCGTAGTCAACCAGCTTCACAACATGGCGACCGAAACTGGTCATTAGGCCCAGGGATCTTCGACCATTCTTTTGTGTCGGTTCCCTCAACTGAACGCGTCTGAGCTATAACACAGCTATTTTCCATGGTAAAGTATACCCGAGGTAGATTCAGTAGGTGACGTCTTTCCTCCCAAACCAATCTTCGGAGCAAACGCCGCTTGGTTTTTCGCAGCCAACAAAAGGTTGTATATTTACTGAACGTTAAAATACACGGTATTAATACAAAACGACTAATTTTTATGAGGTTACCCAAGATGAGAGTTGGTGACGTCACTACTTCGAAACCATAACAATAGCATGCTTTTACAATGATCGCTGGTGACGTGCTCTCCATCTGATGACACGTTATCGCAAACGTTAGGATTTTCAGTCGCATTGTCGATTGGACTTAAAAGTAACGTAATGCATTTTAAAACAGTTTGAACATTTGGAGCGGTCCGACTTACGTTTGATGATGAGTATTCGTTCGTTTGTTTTTGTCCAATTTTGTGTCGATTCATCAGAAAAATCAACAGCCAATGAGATGCAAGAATCAGTAAAATTACGCGAAATGGGAGGAGTGACGTCAGACGCGTTTGAGATTTGGAGTTAAATCTCACACTGTTTCTCGCGCTACTGCTTAATGCTGAGTGTACCGACCCAATAGAACGGTCAAAAGTTCCTGGTTAGGCCTAATACGTTTATTCCTTGGTATGTATCGTTACACCGTAATAAATATGCTTCACTGCACAGTGACGTGGTGTTCCCATTTATTACAACTTGGTGTTCCTATTGCATGGTCCAGTGGAGCCTAATTTTAAGTACAGAGCATTTTCTTAATCACTGATTTGCCATCCATGTGCAAACACCCTGCACACCCAGCAAATCTATGTGTGGTTATACCTCTGACATTTGGTATTACCAGATAATTGTTATGCCATAAGCCATCCATCTTCTTTTTAATGGAACGTGGTATTTCCGTTGTAAATACCACACGAGCCTAATTTACGTATAGATCATTCTTCATAATCACTCGTTGCATTTCAAAGTTGATAAAAACTCCTCGCGCAATCGCTGCATGTTGTTTTTTTCAGTTTGGAATACAACTCGTGAAAGAGAAAAATTATGTGTCGTTATACCTCTGATATTTGTTATTATCAGATAATTTTTACGCCATAACTCCTCCATATTTTTTTACTGGAACGTGGTATTTCCGTTGCAAGTACCACACGAACCTAACTTACGTATAGATCATTCTTCTCAATCACTCGTTGCATTCCCAAGTTGATAAAAATACCTCGCGCAATCGCTGGATGTTGTGTTTTTCAGTTTGGAATACTACTCGTGAAAGAGGAAAATTATCAGTATTAAATTTGACTCTTGTGGTATTACTTTTGGTAAAATAAAATCTACTTCTGAAAATTGGGATTATCAAAGGTATTCATTATCAAATAATCTTCATCTTCTTTTTATTACAACGTAGTATTTCCGTTGCAAATACCACACGAGTCTAATTTACGCATAGATCATTCTTCTCAATTACTCGTTGCAATCCCAACCTGATAGGAAAACACCTGGATATTTTTTTTTTTCAGTTTGGAATACAACTCGTGAGAGATAAAAATTATCAGTATTAAACAGGCTCTTGTGGTATTAATTCTAGTAATACGGGCATAAGTATGTATACTTCAGATGGCTTTAGGTTCAGTAAAATTTATGTATAAAAAATACACAAATATTCGAATTTCTGAAAATAGGTCTCACGCTGTGCCAGAAAAGATGGATAGTGTTCTTGCGAATTTTCGGTGGTTTAATTGTTGCACGGGTCAAAAATGGCGCTCACGTCGGAAACTTCTAACTCTAGCTTCGAACACGAATTCTAGCATGTAGTCGATAGTTTGGTACGTACTCGTACACGTTTTGCCAAACTATCGCCTACATGATATATGGGTTCATGTTTGAAGTCAAGCATTAACGCTAGTGTTGTAGTCGATAATTTGGTACGTGTTGCACTTTTTGACAAACCATCCACTGCATGCTACAGTTCATGCTGAAGTCAAACATGAACTCTAGCATGTAGTTCATAGTCTGGTACGTGCTCGCACACTCTTTGCCTGAAAAAGGTAGTGGGATGTTTGTGGAAACGTGTAAAAATTTTCTACACGCATATTATTATACTACCTAAAATTCTCAAATACACTCAAGTGTTGTTTCTTCTTTTCTGGCATAGCCTAAGTCCTATTTTCATATTTTCTTAAGCCAGAGTAAAATGAGCTTGTTGGCATTCAAATCTAACACAAATATTCATCACCATATTACGGAGGTAAGCATTCGTAAATATAACCATTGTTTACTTTTATTTTTTCAGCACGGGTCAAAAATGGCGCTCACGCCGGAAACTTCTAACTCCAGCTTTCCACTTCCGTATTCTAGAAGATTTCGTGGATGTTTACAACGAACAGAGCGAGGTTCTCGTACGGACATTGGCTGACAAAGTGGACAAAGATGCATTCGACCTTTTCCCTCTGCTGGCTTGCTGTACATTGGATGTCATTTGTGGTACGAATTTTATTATTGTATTATACGTGTTTATTTTATTAGGTTATTGTGCATTAAATGACTACTACGTAGGGGCAGCCACAACTACAGTATGTCTTTTTCGTTGTCTTTACGTCTAAATCAGGGGGTTGCTACTGTGTAGTAACAATGCATTCCAAACCTTCTCTCTGTGTGTTGACCGGCGCATTGTAAAGCCAACATGGCGCCAGCTAACTTCCTGTTCTCATTTGAATGAGATTCGCGAGAGGCTAATCCCACAAGCCATTTATTTAGGTATTTATTTTATTTGCGGAGTTATTGTTTTGCCCTAAAATTATCCAAATAGGAATTTCAGATCAAAACAGCAGTTTTAAAAGCAGAAGAAACATGGCACCACCTAACTTCCTGTTCTCATCTGAATGAGATTCCAATCCCACAGTCCATCACTCCTCCTGCCGTTTTGGCCGCTACACAAGTTTGGATCATTATTAGCAAAAGGCTGCTGTTATCTTAAAACACTGTACATCGTAAAATCGATGCAATCATCTATTTCTGAGGCGACAGTGCTGGGATATTCAGTGAGTTTAGGAAAATGCTCAACTTTGATGAGCTGGGTGACTGTGCTGGATTTTCAGCAAGTTCAGGAAAGTGCTCAGTTTCGTTGAGCTGGAGCAACTGTGCTAGGCTATTCAGTGAGTTTAGGAGATTGCTCAGTTTGTTAAGCTGAGGCGACAGTGCTGAATCATTCAGTGTTGTTTAGAAAAAGTGTTCTCAACTTTATTGATCTGGGGCGACGGTGCTGGGCTATTCAGTGAGTTCAGGATAGTGCTCAGCTTTGTTGAGTTGAGGCGACATTTCTGAGCCATTCAAAGAGTTTAGGAAAGTACTTAACTTTGTTGAGCTGAGGTGACAGTGCTGGGCTGTTCAGTGAATTTAATGAAGTGTTCAACTTTGCTGAGCTGATGTGTCAGTGCTGGGCTCTTCAGTGAGTTTAGGAAAGTGCACAACTTTGACGAGCTGAGGTAACAGTGCTGGGCTATTCAGTGTGTATAGGAAAGTGATCAACTTTATTGAGTTGAGGCGACAGTGTTGGTCTGTTCAGTGAGTTTAGGAAACTGGTTAACATTGATGAGCTGAGGCGACAGTTCTGGGCTGTTCAACAATTTAGAAAAGTGCCCAACTTTGATGAGCTGAGGGACAGTGCAGGGCCGTTCAGTGAGTTTAGAAAAATGCCTAACTTAGTTGAGCTGAGGCGACAGTGCGGAGCTATACAGTGAGTTTGGGTAACTGCTCCACTGGAACTAAGGTGACAGTGTTGGGCTGTTCATTAAGTTTAGGAAAGTGCTTAACTTTGATGAGCTTAGGCAACATTACTAGGCTGTTCAGTCAGTTTAGGAAAGTGCTGAACTTTGATGAGCTGAGGGGACTGTGCTGGGCTTTTCAGTGAGTTAGGAAATTGTTCAACTTTGATTACCTGAGGTGCTGGGCTAAGCTGAGGTGCTGTGCGAATTGATGGTCTGTTCAGTGGGTTTAGGAAAGTGCTCTTTATTTGTGTTGAATCATACCAAATAAGTCGTATCCTTATCATAATATCCTAATAATAATGGTTCACGACAGTTACTATGACAGGACAACGGAAGGGCTATGAACGTTTGATACAGAGTCTAATTAAAAACAAGGTGGAGGTTCATATAAAAAATGTCAAAGGGGAAGGAACAAAAACTGTGGTCAATTAAAGGGGCGCTTTAAAAATGACTTTGATTTCTCCTCTCTAAGCAGACGACAGAAACCTTACACGGTGGGTTGGCTCACGGTAGTCGTGCTAAATGAATTGCATACATTTACCACGCGTACCGAAAAGAAGAGTCGGCAGCAGTCCAAGTGTGATCCAGCTGTTACCAACTTCCACCGATGACCCTGCGTATGTGCTGAGCCAGATGATAAATCAAAAAGGGGGAGGGGCTAATAGCAGTAATGTCGTGTATGGTTTTAAAAGTTGACATTAGATTATACCTAATTTTACGTAGTTCATGAAGTTCGAGGCCAGTGGCCTTAAGGTAAGTAGAATAATTCAAGTCCCGTCGACCTGCAATGCATTCAGTGATTTTATGCTGTACTGTCTATAGAAGGTCAATGTTCTTAACTAGTAGGGAGACCAAACTGCTGAGGTGGTATATTGCAAGAGCGCTGTTACGAACACCTTAAAAGCCCAAACTACTTCCTTAAATGCCTCTACTTCAAGAGGTGAAGCATTTATTTACCAAGGCTGAGCATCTGTATGACAGCACACACGTCTTTTGACAATGGAATGACGATTTTAAGTCAGAAGTGAATCACACATCAAGATTACTTCCCTCCCTGACTGCAGGGAGAGTACATTGTTCTAGATAATACTGGGATTTGGGGTGCCTACGTGGAACGAGAAACATTTAGTGGTGAGGAGTGGTAACTGCGAAGATTTAGACCACTCAGATACCCTTTGGGGTCTCGTATTAGAGATTCAAACATTCCGTCAAGCAGGAATTTTAATTACCAATTTTAAGGTCATCGGCGAATTTAAACCCGAAGGTGCTACTTCTGGTAAATCGTAGGTCATTCAAATAAATAACAAAGCGTAAAGGGCCAAGGACATACCTTTGTGGAACCCCACAAGGCACCAGCACCGCCATTGAAATTTCCCTCGCAACCGCCACTTCTGTGTTTGGTTTCATAGAAAGCCCCGATCCAACCAGCAAAGTTTCCCACTATACCACACTCAGCAATTTCCAATAACAACTTACGGTGGACAACGGATCTGAACAATCTTAAAGTTAAAGTACGCCATACATGAAGGAACCATGAGATCGAGTGCACTTGTCCATTATACAAAGTAATTGAAGGGTGGCAAATCTACCAGGGAGGAAACCAAACTGATCATGGTTGATGATGGAATATTGCTCAAAAACTTTACGATCACATCTCGAATACTGGATTCCAGAATCTTACAAGCAACACATGGAAGGTGCCAGTTTTTATTTATGGGCAGGGGGCGGAGGAAATGAAAATGTGACCTCCAAATTCTCGATGACGCCTTACCCCCTCCCCCCCCACCACTTAGAAGCTCCGAATAATATATTGCTCCCCCCTCCCTCCCACTCAAGGCAAAATAATAATAATAATAATAATAATAATAAAGGTACATTCTCCTCCTTGAAGTGGGAAGAACCCGGAAGGGTGTTGAGCCGCTGACACTGGGCCTGAAAATTTATAATAGAAGACTAAAGAATGGAAAGGGGGAACAGAAAAGCTTTAAGGTCGACGTTTTAAAAAGGAATGCAAGGACTCAGATGTCAGCAGCCTGAGAAAACCCACCAACGTAGATTGGGAGACCCCTTCGACTTGCAATGCGTTCCGTATTGGAACGGTGCAGTTGGAAAAGAAGTTGCGATGACAATCGAGCTTTGAACCCTGTACCAACAAGTTCCGTGGATATCCTCTGGTCGCAGGTTTATGCCTACAACAGCAAAAAAAAAAAGGCAGCTCAGCCGAAATCAAACTGTGACGGATGTTGTAAAGTCAGGATAAGGTAAAACCAAATCCTACGGCGCTCCAAGTGGTACTAGACCCGCCCTCTCCAACTGTTCGGATGGTGATAAGTCCCGAAGGTCAGGCAAACCCTTAGTGAACCGACATTGCACCGACTCTATCAGGTCAATGTCCTTGAGCAGGCCAGGGGACCAGACTGGGGTAGCATGCTCGAAGAGAGGACGCACAAAGACCTTGAAGTCCCAAACCTTAGTAGCAAAAGGTTACCAGATGTAAAGCATCTGTTCACCATGCCCAGGCGGCTAAAAGCAATGTGACCCTTTCAAAAAATGTGATTTTCTTATGCCTATCGAGACTGTATACAGATGATTTCCTACAGTAGATCTCAATGGTAACGCTCCCCCTTCACCCTCCGCCTCCCCATGCTCCACCCCATTCGCAAAATTTAAGTTTTCGGCACTTTAATCATTGCATAAATGATGAATTTTGGACGTCGATGATCTTAAAAACAAATTCAAAAACACATTGAAGTGTTTCTTTTACGCAAAATTATAATTAGACTAGAGGAAGCCCGTGCTATACACGGGGCCGGTCATGAATTAAGTTTACAGACTCATTTCCCGGGACATTATCCCGGGACATTTTTCTGGCACTCTTCCCAACAACTTGATCGACCACTCATGCCTGCCTCTTTGCATGCAAGTAGAATGGGAGAGCGCATTTACAATGCGGGCGCGAGGAGGGGAGAAGTGATTGTTCGGCCCGACGACTTGTCAGATTGAACCTTTATTGAGTTGATCGACCACTAATGCCTGCCTCCTGTTTCCATGCAGGTAGAGTGGGAGAGTGCATTTTCAATGCGGGCGCGAAGAGGGGAGAAGTGGTTTTCCTTTTAGCCTTCCCTTTTACCTTTAGCCTTCCTTTTAGCCGGCCTCCACAATTATAATGTAGATCTTACTGAAGAACATTTACCTCTGAAGAATCTTCGAAAATGGTTAGTTTGAAATATGGCCAACAGTGTAGAAGTTACAAGACACACAAACGATTTTAGACGTAATTTTCTACCACCATCTTAGATTTTCACATACTTAAAGTTGGCACTACCACCGAATTAAAAACGAACCTAAATACCATGGCGCCATCTAGCGGCATTGATATCGTTAATCTTTACAGCTCGTTCCCAGGTTCACGAGGACGTACCAAATTTTTCACTCAGTAATTAAACAGGCTCGTGGCTTGTTGTTTCGTCAAGAGAAATGGCGTTGTGCAATGCATGCATTCCTTCGCTTGATACTAGCAAGTGCTAGAAACTACTTGATAGCGCTATTGTGTGCGCGGCGTATCTTGAGTCCTGCAAGTATTTTGTGAGCGGCTACGTCTTCCTGGATGGGGTGGCTTTAATCGATGGCCGCCATTGTTTTTGTAACCATCTTGGATATCAACAAGGCACTCTGCTAATAAAAACGTACAATTGATTATCTGTGTTCGTTCTGCGGAGAACTCAAGATAGGCCACGGACGTTATAGTTAGACGTTGCCAGATTCTGCAGACTTTCAATTGGCTATGGTGCCACTTTAAATTACTTTACTTCAAGAAAAAATTGAATTCTGAAAGCAATTTGAAAACAGGTAAGTTTTCGACTCTAGTTAACGGTTGATAAGTTACAAGCCACAAAAGGTGGCATGTTTATTTTTGGATACCATTTTCGGCCAATATCTTGTATTCTCAACACCAAACGAAAACTTGAAGTGGGTCTTTTTGATGGTTTAGAAGTTCTCGCACAACCTTTAGGTTTTCCGCCCAGTGCTGTGCCTCAACTTTCGCCCCAACTCCCAAAAAAAATATTTTCATCACAGAATCGAGTACACTAGATGTCTTTCAGCCTTATATCAAAGAATATTCCCCCTAAATTTTGTTCAAGATCGGATCCTGCGTTTGGCCGTAACTGAGGAACAGACACATTAAAATACCTAAACGTCGAGTTAAAAGTTGTAGGGCGATTAGACCGTTGTAACTGTATCTGGATCAACGAGAAAATTTTATTTATATGATGTTTGGAGGTCACATTTCATTAAAACAGTGGATAAAATGAGACCAGGCTTGCCAGGCTAACAGCAATGATGATGCAGACGAGTTTTTCAGACTGATGACTGAGGTATACAGTGCTGATGTTTATTTATTTATTTATACGCCGGCTAGCTGGTTGCAGCATACTTGAGCGTAATACTGTAGTGGGCCCCGGTTTCCCCTATTGTGTGGTCTGAATATCCCCATCTCTGCTCCCTCTTTGAACCCCTGCTGATTTGTGTTATGGGAAGTAAATGTTTATTTTCAATGGAGGACGTTTCTCTGTTCTGATACCAAGCCCAACAAACCCAACAACGGTTGTGCATGCAGTGATTGTTACTCAACCAACTTTGAAACTTTTCCAAGTCGGCTCTAGCTTTATTAATGCAATATGTCGATTGTTATATACCACATCTGTTTGTTTGACACTGTCGGTCGCTCGCCCTCTTTCATTATACACCCTCTTTCATTGTAGTGCATAATAATCATGAATTTTCTTGCCCAACCTAAGCGTATTATATATATAGATTTTTGTTTTGTTTCTCTTTTAAATAGAGACAGCAATGGGTCGTCAGCTGGGTGCACAGAAGCAAAACGAATCAGAATACGTTCTTGCAGTTAAAAAGTAAGTAACCTACGAAAAATATATTTCATTTTGCAACCGAACTAACGGATTAAAGTCCACAGGTTAATCTAGGCAGGTTATGGAGTTGTGAGTTGTTAATGCAGGCAGCTGGAAGAAAAAAAAACGCAATCATGTCGGTTTTACCAACTTGTATGAATTGTTGAGGGTTGGTTATTCCATGGAAAGAAATAGGCGGACGTAGTATTAACTATTTAAGTGTACTTACGTAAATAATGCAAACAGGGTACATTTCTAATTGTAAGAAGCCAAAAGGGGGACGGCGTACAATGGGCGACGCACTCAGTAAGAGTGACTAAGGAGCCTTCTTTATTGGGCTCCCTAATATTACGTTGCCCAGGTTACGCTTCTTCTGCTACTCGCAAGGTGCACCTGGTTGTCTCACAAAGTTCATGCGGGGCTCTTTTGAACAAGGTTATCTGCCCCCTTGAGCCATTCCGTACTTTGTGCACTACAGTTCAAGTCTGTTTAGCAAAACGCGCACACACTAACATGAATGTTCATGTTGTAAACTCTTGCTTTGTATTTTACCACTCTTGTCGCATGGTCTGGGTGCTGTAGATTTAGCATCCTGGCTCTGGGCTGGTTAATGTAACCTAATCTTATCAAATTCGTATTTTACCAAAACCGTGCTAGTGTACATTCCCGGCACACGCAAGAACTGGCGTACTGCCGGGAGGCAGGACATGACATTTTGGTAATTATTTGGAAACCTTACTTTGCACGATATCGACTTAATTCACCTGATGTCGAATCCTTTCATCGTCACGATTCAGAAAATAATAAAAACGTGCGCAACGCTAATTTATTTTTAAAAAAGAATTATTAAAACATGTTAAAATACTACTCACAGACATAGCGAGGCCGACGCCATACTGCGAGATTAGAGTGTAGCAAGAAAACCTGATTTCGACCAGACCATTAATAAACGGAAATTACCTCTGGCCGGACAAGTTTTTGGTTGCGGTTTCTATAGTTATGTGTTTAGCCGCAGCAAGCGTGGCAGCTCGATGTGATTTAGAGAAAATTACCTTCATTTTCGTAAAGGGAGACACTGATTACCCTAATTTGCAGATTTTACGGGGGAAAAATCGAAAACAAATATTTTGTTGAAATCAAGGTCGGTGTTCACGCAAATGATGGCCTTTTTTTCTTTTCAAAAAATTACGTGCCTCGCTTTGCGCTGCCGTGCTCGCTAAACATATAACATCAGAAACCGCAACCAAAAAACTTGTCTGGCCAGAAATAATTTCCGTTTAGTAATGTTCTGGTTGAAATCAGGTTTTCTTGTTGCGCTTTTATCTCGCAGTATGGCTACAGTCTCACCATGGCTGTTGCTAGCGCTTTATCATGATTTAATAATTCTTATTTTTTTTAAATAAATAAACTTTTGCGCAGGTTTTTGTTACGATTTTCTGAACCATAACGACGAAAGGATTCGACTGGGTTGGTGAATTAAGTCGATAGCGTGAAAAGTAAAGTTTCAAAAATGATTATCGGAATTTCTACACCATTCAGCTTTGGCTTGAGAAATAAAAAAATAAACTCCTTCCTTAATAAAATGTCGTTTAAACGTTACTGCCAGAACCGTCATAAAGAAGGAGTCTCCAACACAATTCTACCCCATGATCCACTGTCCGTGCTGAGTCCTGACCCCATGCAACCATTTGGTGAACTAGTGGCCGTTTTTACTTTTACGGAAAGCGTATATTATTGTGTGCGCGGCGCATCTTGAGTCCTGCGAGTATTTTATGAGCGGCCACGTCTTCGTGGAGGAGGCGGCTTTAACCGACGGCCGCCATTGTTTTTGTAACCATCTTGGATATCAACAAGGCACTCTGCTACTAAAAACGTACAATCGCTTATCTGTGTTCGTTCTGCGGAGACCTCAAGATAGGCCGCGGACACTATAGATTACGCTATGTAGCTTTTTACCTAATAAATGTGTGTGAAAAATATTCCTTGTGCTGTGTCTAGTCCAAACATGTTCAATTAGCAAGAGCGAGCGTTTTAACGAACTGAAAATAAGGCATTTTGTTTCTCGAGCCAAGGCCGACTGCAGTAGAAATTGTGTGTCTTGCCTCCCAACGCCATGCCAGTTCTCGCACGTACCGTGCAGTTAAAGCCTCTTATTAACACTGCTTTAGTAAAATAAGATTTTGCCTATGTTAAATCAACAGACCTGAAGCCAGGATCGGAAACCTGCTGCTTCACTTCCTGACAGCTTTGTGCAATACAAGGCAAGAGTTACAATTGTATGGCGTTTATTCACTCTTGTTACTGCCTATTAACTGGCAAAAGCTAATTTTTCAACTCTTGTTGATTCAATACCCTACACAACCTAATTTTTGTCGCATATTTTCCGCAAAAGTAAATAAGTTCACACGTTCGACAACTCGCCGCCTGCTGTAGTTTTGCCACGCTCCCAGCTGAAGACATGGCGCCAGAACTCGCCGAATGCGGTTGCGACTCGGAACTGGTGGTAGACCTGCAGTAGAATTAACACGCACACTTAGGGCCAAACCAGACTCACTGCTCGTGGCTGCTCGTGGCTGAAAGATGTCAATATCGACCTATTAACGCAACACCAACCATACGATTGGGCGATTTCTGGATTCAAATTCCAAACAGGCTGACAGACATGTTAATATGCAAATAAGCCCAAACTGTGCCAAGTATGCAAGTAATTGTTTTCGTTGAGAACAGGGTCATCAGAAAATTACAACTTAAACCCTCGTGCCCTTTACATGTGACTGAATTGGTTAAAACAACTCTCCCTAGCGAGTTTTTTTAAGGGCGCATATACACGACGACTCGCTTTTGCATTCTTGCAGCTAGGACTGAATCACGATGGCAAAAGTGCCATTGCCATAGTAACAATGCTACGCAGATTAGCCACATCCGACATCGTTTGAGCAAAATATGCTTGCATTCTTACAATCCTTGACAAATAAGATAAAGAATACCTTCTGATGAAACAATTTTCCCATTCCCTTCTGAACTCGTATCAGTGACTGTTATCCTTGTGAGCCAGTAGGGCTAAAACTGCCGCCGTGTTGGAATTTCAGGTAATTTCTAGCTTCTAGCTGCTAGAATGCAAAAGCGAGCAATTACAAAATGCGCTCTAAAAGGTTCCTGCAGTTCCAGACTTTCCTAAACTTTCCAACCCCTGCATTCATATATGGAGAATCTATATTAAAAATTACACTCTATATATATGATTTTTACCGTATAAATATATGTATATGAGAAATAGCATTTACGCTGTGACCAAGCAAACCACAAATGGCTAGCAGCAGCTTCAAAACTATTTAAGTCATGGAAGGAGTTACTTTTCTGTAAAGCAAGGCCAACTTGGAAAGCAGCTGGGATTCCAGTGACAGACCAGTTATCGAACCTCCTAGTTTTCACGGTCTACTCCTCCTAGCACGGCTTTGGTAAAAAAAAATAACGTACGTTTCCTGGAGCTGGAAAGCAAGACTCACAGCTCCTATCCAAGTCGACCTTGTGACAGCACAAGGGGAAAAAAGGGGAGAGCCTCCGACGCGAATTCTCCTACACCCCGTTGATCTTGTAGGCACTTCTAAACTCCTGTTCTTAACCATTAAGTTTATGAATACCCAATTGTAAACATTTCGTTTTTTCATTTATTCCAGCTTGTCCGATTCTGTCCATTCTCGACAACTTCGTCCTTGGCTCTGGCCGGATTGGCTCTTTGCCCTCACGAAAGAAGGCAGAATGCATGACAGAAGTCTGAAAATACTTCACTCGTTCACAGAAAAGGTATGAGAACTAAGCTAAATGAATTAAAACCTATTTAGAATTTTATCGACGTTAGTAACTGCACGCAATAAAATTGGACGATGATTCCCTATATGCAAGAGTACAGCAGAGGTATATTTCCATGCTACCAAGTGTGCCACATGCAGTTAAGACCATATTGGAGTGATTGAGCCTTATAACTTTGGTAATTAAGGTGAAAACAATAAAACAGTTAACTTTTCTCAGAGTAATTCAACTTGGCCGTGTGTCAAGAGTAGCACAGGTCAGTTACACTAATATCAAGCTTAATAACACTAAACTAGCCACATCGCTCGCTTCGCTCGAGGAGGTTTGCGTGAACAGAATATGACGTCATGAAAAAATATTACGAGGGTGAAAAAAAAAATTGACATTATTTTTGCAGGTTTTTACGCGTATTTGAGGGTCATAACATTACGTCACAGCAATGAAAATAGGCCTAACCGAAGGGCAATTTAATTATCGTCCATTTGGTCCTACTCCCATTTTTGTAGGTGCTTTAGTTCCAGAGGAGTAGAGGTGCAAACACACTCAACACACACGCACATCATGCTTTTTTAATGATGCAGATGCTACTCCAGCTGTACTTCTTCTTATTGTGATTTCACACGGAATAATGTTTGCGTGCCGTGCCGTCCCATGCCGCGCGCAAGCGACCCACTATGGCCGCTACGCAACAACCGGCCAGCCCGGGCCAGCACGGGATGGAGCTGCTCGGCACGCTTTAATTATTCCGTCTGAAATTCGAACGCACGCCGTGCCGCGCTGCTGGAAATGCTAACAAAGCTTCATTGTAGTTAAAAATTTCCCGCCACCGGTTGTTTCCCGCCACCGGACGCCGACAACGGCCGCTTGTAATTAAACCATCTGAAATCAAGTCGCGCTGGCCCTCCTGAATCTGCTAAAGAGGACTGGCCGCATCCGGCCGCGGCCAGTCCCCAGCCCGAGACGAATTATTCCGTGTGAAATCACTATTAAACACAATTAAGATTCTCCCACAACAGAGAACTGGCTAGGTTCCACCCTGTTCTGGTACCAAATAGCCAGTACAGAATCCCGGTAGAACCTTTAGTCCACACTGCCATAGTTTCTCCCTCTGGATAGCATTGATATCCCCTATCTGGAATGATCCACTTATGGCGCAATAGGTTTGGCCTACGTATAGCACAATACATCTGTATTGACGGGGGAATGAACTACCTTGAGCCCCCATCTTCCGTTGCTTGAGGAAAGGTCACACAACATCTGTGTTGTTCAATCGAGGCTCACGTAATAATATGGCCTCTTTCCAGGTAATAACATCCTATCAACTAAGTAATACATGCCTTCAGGGCAGGTTGTTACAGATTAGGCCTACACTTCAGTGATTAGGTCTGTAACTGATGGTAGCAGGTATCCACACTACAGCTTAGCCATCTTTAGGCCAGGACAGTTACGGGTGTTTATAAGGACGCAATTATCTGACAGCCCTGCTTCTCATGCTATACATTTCATGTGAGAGGGTTCGCGGCGCGACTGCAGCGCTGATTAAAAATAGCTACATAATGCATACAAGTTGGAGCATGTTGGAGCACCTGCGACTGTTAGGGATCGATATTGCAGTGTAGCCGGCATAGCTTCCCCTTATTTGATTCAACTTTGGCAAGTCTAAACAAGCCTCTCTTATGCAAATAATGTTCATTTTGGACCTAAATTCAGTACAGCTCCATTATTTTCTATGTTTTCCCTTCAAGTCATTCGCCTGATCGTAGCTGATAGCGTAAAGCCCATCAAGTAATGAAGATTTGGCCTGTCATTTTCATAAGGGGGCTATGAGCGGAGCGTGCGAAACTGCCTTCAATGCCATTGATACATCCGTCGCCAGGAATGACGTATCGTTCCAAAATCCCAATAATCCTACTGTTACGCACCTAGGAAGGTCAACCTAGGCCCAGTAGGAGAACAAATTTTCTCCTAGAGCAAGAACTGATTTAAAAAACCACAAATGGAGTCCGTAGTCTCCTCTAGGTGCGATTGTTGAACTTTTTTCCGCTAGACTGCTTATAATATCGGTGCCTATAGCAAAAAAAAAACTGTCCTTAACCAGTCCAATCTTTGGGCACCTTTGAAAACCACCAAGCCAAACTCAACCGAAACTCACCCATTTGGAGACAGTTTGGTACCATTAACACAAAGAACGCCCATGGGCAAACTCCCGCTCTGCCTCCAGGCTGGATGAGTTTGGTTTGTGGTTTTCGAGGGTGGGGATTGAATTTAATGATTAAGGGGAAGAGGAAAAAAGGGACGCATCAGGTTTGGGAAGGATGAGCATGTTAAGCTTACTGTTAAGGCTTATAGAGAATATTGGTTGGGATTGATAACAATTGCAATGAACAGGAATGGTGTAGGAATGGGAGGAAAGGGAAGGGTGAAAGGAAAGGGAGCATTGAAACAGGGGGAGGGGAATAAAAAGATAGCAAAAACGGAAAAAAACAGATGAGCAAAGTGGGTAAGTTGAAGGGAGCAGTGGACCGTGTCAAAATAAACCCCTTACGTTTGATATCACCACTGGAAACACAAAAAAGCTTAGCAGGGAATCCTTAAAACAATTAGTTTTGGAGCGATTAATAATTAGTTACCAAAATAGTGCAACTCAATTATTGGTAATGATGTCCGGGGAGGAAACCTTGAAACGACTAATATGTTTGCATCATCACTGGAATTCGCTGTTTCAGCAGTGATCTTGTAAAACTCCTAAATACATGGTCGTGTTTACACGGTGTGAGAAATGGGTACAAATTGGTAATGCGATGATTTTGTTCATGCTAATGACCTTCTGTCTGGTCCCCTTTCCGGTGCAAGGGATGCACCTTACCCTACTCTCCCCGCGTATAATAAGTAGAAATAGTTAAAAAGCTGGAAAGCAACATAAGTGAGTTTTTGTGTTGTGTAAAAATGACTGCACAGGTACTTTCAGAACCCGTTCCTAAAATGCGAGTTTCATCATGACGAATTACACGGAGGTGCACCCACCAGCTTTGCTCAGTAGCACGATAATAGCCAACCACTTGCAAGTGTTGTTTACAAGAGGAAAAAAGAATTACTTTAAAATGCCAAACCTCATGAAGAAATTGCTTTCACTTGGAGCAGGAGAAAATAGAAACAACAGGAGCGATAATGTCTAACTACTGTAGGAGTGCTTATTTTAGAACGATGTTCGAATGCCAGATGCTGCTCTGATATTGAGCATGTGCCACGCAACCTCTAATCGAAACTGACACTTATCAGCCTCAGACGTGCACCAAGCCAACATCAGTTTATATGTGACTTTTAGGTAGCATAACTATTACTAACGACTAATCGTCTGTTAGCCATTTTTTTTACTTCGACAGTGTTTGTCATTTTAAATATCTGTTGTTTAAAAACAAAGGACGTAAAATCAGTGCTGGAGCAAGAGGGGGGCGAAGGGGGCGGCTGCCCCAGGCACCAAACGGGGAAAGGGCGCAGAAAATGCAGTCCCCCACCCTTTGAAAACAAAACTGAAATAAAGCTGAATTGAAAAAAAAGGCATAGCTTAACCTAAATACAGTTGGTCTGAAACATTTATTTGTGATTTACAAAAGTAGTTTAAGGTTAAGGCACTCTCTGACTGGTAAGAAAATTCACAATAACATGAATTTGGCAACAAATACTTAATTTTCGATCCGGTGTTGGGACTTGTTCATAATAAAAATGTTTAAACATTAAAAAAAATAGGAGCTGCCACAAATTGCGGACTTCACACAGCCACCACGTTATGAAGTCCACAATTTGGAGCATCTTCCAATTTTTTTAATGTTTTAATATTTTATTTATTTTTTATTCTGGGCCAAAAATTAAGTTTTTGTTGCCAAATTCACGTTGTTGTTAGTTTTCTTGCCAGTCAGAGGGCACCTCTATCATAAACTAAATACAATTGTAACCCTTCAAATGTAGACAAATATGTTTGTCTCTTGCCTACCTACCTCAACCGTTCATGTTAGATTCGTGTGTTTTCAGTGTGTTGGTATTATCTCTTGTGGCACCGTGATGGGGGTCTTATGGGAAGAGGCGTGTGGGAGGGGGAGGAGGGAGGTTACAATCTGATGTGTAATAGTGATAAAGCATGGCGCTCAATGAGCTACTGGCCCCGGGCGTCCAAACGCCTTGCTCTGGCACTGCGTAAAATTAGTCTTGACGTTAAGAAGCACACCTATAACCGTCTAATACCGGTGGTGGCCTCTACTGATGTATTCGTGTACCACTGTACACACTCCTGACTTATCCACCATGCTCCCCTAAATATGGTAAGCAATCAATGTAGACACTCTAGACGCTCCTGATTTATTAACCATACCCCCCTTAATGGACCTATACATGGCGAGCAGTCTATGTTTTCCATGATAGTGGGAGGTATGAGACCGACTTGGGGGGGTTACGCAAACTGAGGTTGCAAGTCCAACAGAAATGAAAAAATTTGATTTACTTCCTTCCGATTTGTGTCATGTAAACGAAGTGAATGTAAGTGCACGCAATAAATCACTGCCACCACCTAACACTCATAACTGGCTGTATAAAGGTATGCAGTGGCAGAATCTCCAATAATCCAGATACTAATGGCTTAGTAATTAGGTAAACACGAGTATTAAAATACTGGGGACTTTATTACTAATAGTTAACATTTTCCCTTAGGTAATCCGTGAGCGCCGTGCAGAATGGAAGGCCAAGGGTCAGCGTCCAAATGTCCAAGAGGATGATGTCTTTGGTAAAAAGGCTCGACTGGCCTTCTTGGACCTTCTTCTGCAAGCCTCAGACGATGGGCGAGTTCTGAGCGATTTAGACATTCGGGAAGAAGTGGACACGTTTATGTTAGGGGTAAGTAATAGAAAGCTTGAATTTTCTTCAATAAATTTATTCTTGCTCGACGATGATGACGAGGGCCATCTCTGCATGTGATGGTTTCATTCCTAGAAGAAGTAAAAGACAAGGACACAAATAAATTATGACATACAAAATCTTGACATTGGATTCTATTCCACTCCACTGTTATGTCTTTAGGACAGGTTGAACGTGGTCTGTCCTCAACACCAACATAATTCAAGTTAAGCTTATTCGTAGATTTTGATAGTCACAACATTGAACAAGTGACTTATTGCACTTTTTCGTTTATTACTATAATTATAACCCTTTCAAAAAGATCCAAAAGGGGTAAAAAAAAATTAGGATGCTGTTTTATTAAAGAAGCGTACTTGTGATCAGTGCTGTTGGCCTCCTTATAGTTTTCATCAGTGGCGTGCATAGGAGGGGGCAAGAGGGGCGCTGCCCCTGCCCTTTTTGTAGAAGAAAAAATGGCCTTTACGGTTTCTCCTGAGAAAGGGCATAAAGGCCTAATAAAAGGCCTAAAATTTTTTTTTTAAATCCGCTTGAAAAGGAATAATTAAGAAACGATAGAATGACAGATAAAAAAAAAAGGGCCTCAGAAAAAATGTACACTGAAACTTAATGTGCCCTTTACGAATGTTGACCCTGCCCTCTCGGGGTTTGTGCACGCTACTGGTTTTCATTGACTGCTCGCTACTGATTGCTAAATTTGTTACAATTTGTCAACATTTGTCCACATTTTGGAACATTGGGTACTCCACATAGACTTTGCGGGGTAGTGGTAGTGAGAATTGTTATCACGGGTCTTTGATAACTAAAGAGCACCTCAAACAAATAAAAAGAACATTTGCTAACATTGGAATAATAGGGTGTAGGACGAAAATAAAATTCCATAAAGACTTCCGAGTACTGCATCTAATAATTGCTATTCCTTTTAATAATTGATATTCCCTATAATAAATGCTGTCCGTTGTTTCTTTGTCTTTTCAGGGGTATGATACAACCGCTTCTGCCCTTAGTTTCATTCTTTTCCTCTTGGGAACACATCCTGAAATTCAGGAGAGGGTTCAGGAAGAGCTAGATTCCGTTGTCGGTGATCCTGAACGAAAAATTACGTCAGAGGATCTGAAAGACTTAAAATATTTAGAATGCTGCATAAAGGTAAGGCTGGATTAAAATTTGTCATGAAAAAATGAAAAGTGTTCAGCAGGAACATGCCCCGGCCATTCAATGGGCATGCATTTTAAACAGGAGGTAAGAAAGGTGCCATTTCCCACTTTTAGGCTGGTACCACCAGAGCTGTAGGTTGGCTAGGATAGGCAGGAAATTGCGATGAGCCTGTGTCTTCCCTCCCAGCGTAGGTGGCCCCAAAAAAATATGGTGGGAAATGCTTGTCCTTACTAGCATTCTTGTCACAAGCTTTCCGGTCGGAAGTTGCTCCGCTATGTTCGCACGAATTCATTCTACCCTGACTGCAA